>JASGAU010409037.1:0-11815 GCA_030220045.1 Australoheros facetus | reverse complement strand
AGAGGTAGAAACCAAACATATTAATCTGTTTTTATTTTTTTCAATCACCATTCTCTGCTTAGGCTGGCTGGTTGTAACCTCTCAGCGGAAAGCTGGAAAGCTCTTTCGTCAGTTTTCAGTTCCCACTCCTTGAGTCTAAAAGAGCTGGACCTGAGTAACAATGACCTGCAAGATTCAGGATTGCAGCAGTTATCTGATGGATTGAAGAGTTCACACTGTATACTGGAGATTCTCAGGTCAGGAATCACCTGCAACATATGGCACTGTGCTCAAATAAATTTTAGCAGAGGTAGACAAAATTGTTGGTACCCCTCCATTAAAGAAGGGAAAAAATAAAAAAATGTAATGGTCACTAAAATTACATGTAACTGACAAAAGTAATAATAAATTTAAAAATTACTGAAAGGTAAATAATGAAAATCAGACATTGCTTTTCAATTGTATTTCAACAAAATAATAACATAAATATGTCATTTGTCATGGTTGCTGTGGCAGGCAGGAAAGGCAGACCCCAAAAGCAGGACTCATAAGAGAAGTGAGAAAATGAACTTAAAGGATTTTATTGAATACAAGGACTGTATGAACTCAATAAACAGGGGTGGTCTGAGGCCAGAACTAAAACTAGGGGAAACAAGGAACAGAGACGCACACAGCTGGAACATAGACAACGACAAGACAAAGAACAGAAGAAAACTGAGGGCTTAAATACACAGCAGGTAGTAAGGGCAAGAGGAAACAGCAGGGCACAACAGGTGAAGCAAATGAAACTAATAACAGGGAAAGCAAAACCAAACACAAAGCACAGGGAACACAAGACTGTCAAAATAATACAGGAAGTGACTAAACAAGGAACACGCAGACTTGACAGGGGGAATTGGCACACAGACATTGGACAGAGACACATACTTGACACAGGGAAACACAAGGGACCAGAATAAACTGAGGAATACAAAAGAAAACTAATAAACATAATCAGAGAAATAACTGAAACAGAACCAAGAAAACACAAAACACTGGGCCACCGGCCCAGTGTTTTGTGTGAACATCTCTCGGCTTATCTTTCTGTGGTCCATGTTCATTGTGGCACACACAATGATACCAAACAGCACAGTGACAACTTTTCACACTTTGAATAGGCAGACTGACTGATTACAAGTTAGAAGACCTGTGATGCTAATTACAGGACACACATTAGTTAAACATGTCGCTATGCTCAACTGATTTTCAATCTTTTCAAGAGGTACCATCATTTTTGTTCTGGCAGGCTTCATTACTGTGTTTTTTAAAATAATTCTGTTGAACTACAATTAAAAAGCTGTTTTTCATGAGTTTATTTTCAGTTCAATAAGGGGACTTCATTGGAGGAATTGAGCATGATTTACTGATAAGAAATAAAATTGGCTATTTGGCCAATTTTGGACCATGTGGACCATGTGACCATGGGCCTTCTGCTTCAATGGGCCATTGAAGCAGAAGGGAATCCCAGTGGAGATAGGAATTAGGGCTGGACCCCCTGGAGTTTAGACGCTGGTGGTAGTGGAGACCAAGATGGAGGCTTGGAAGGAGCTTTTGGATGGTGGAGAAAGGGAGGTAGAGGGTACACATATGAGTCTGAAAGGGAGAATGACAGGTGAGCAGTGATATTTAAAGCATATTGAGCAGAGGCTGCTTGGTTCACGGTAGGTGCGCAGAAAGATGATTGGACTGGAAGTGATGATGTCAGCATTGAGTTTGACAGCGTGGGAAAGTGGAAGTGATGTAAGAAATAGAGAAGCAGCCAAACACCTGGAAAATCAGGCAGATGAGTGATTTCAGAACTTACTTATTGAAATTACGCTAAGCTTCATCACATTTTTACTTATTAATTTTTACAGTGACCGTAGTGGCTTTTTCTGTCTTTAATGGAAGGGTACCAACAAATCTGTCCATGTCTCTAATGAAATCAGGACATACCTTCAATTAATACCGGGTGATTAAGGTGGTGGTACTTGGTGGTGGTGGTGTTTGTCTAACCTTCTCTTTAGTTTCAGCAAACTACACATTATAAATGATAAAACTGAACTACTCATAGTGAGGTCACATTCTGTACCAGTGGGTCTTTGAGGGATTCTATCTTGAGCCCATCACAAAATCTTGAATTCAGTAATACTGAATATGAAGGCTGTTTAACATATTTCTGTAACCGTGTCCCTAAAGGATGGCTATGTGTAAACTGTCGTGGAGAAGCAGTGAAGCCCTGTCCACAGTTCTCTGCTCCAGCTCTTGCAGTCTGAGAGAGCTGGACCTGAGTGATAATGACCTGCATGATTCTGGAGTGAAGAGGCTATCAGTTGGACTGGAGAGCCCACACTGTAAACTGGAAACTCTCAGGTAAGAATTTTTTTTTTCTGTTCATAAAGACTTTGTCTTGAAGAGGCTTCTATATATCCTGGTGAATGTTCCTGGAATGTCATGAGGTAACTAAGACACTGTATTATATACAATTTCTATTCATAATTTCAGGCTCTCAGGTTGTCTGATTAGAGATGAAGGCTGTGCTTCTCTGGCCTCAGCTCTGAGAACGAACCCCACCCATCTGAGAGAGCTGGACCTGAGCTACAATCATCCAGGAGACTCAGGAGTGGGGCTGCTGTCAGCCGGACTGAAGGATCCACGCTGGAACCTGAACACTCTAAAGTATGACTTGACAAGACATCAGACAGATTTTTGTAAAAATAATAATAAATAAAGCACAATATTAATAATAATGATGATAATAAGATACTTCAACTCCTCTACTTGGGGCAGCAACCCGTCCCTGAGCCGGAGAGGGCACTCCACCCTTTTCCGGCTGAGGACCATGGCCTAAGACTTAGAGGTGCTGATTCTCATGCCAGTTGCTTCACACTCGGCTGTGAACCGTTCCACTGCGAGCTGTAGGCCACCACCTGATGAAGCCAACAGGACCGCATCATCTGCAAAGAGCAGAGATGAGACTCTGAGACCACCAAGGAAGAAGCCTTCTGCTACCTGGCTACGCCTAGAAATTCTGTCCATAAAAATTATGAACAGAATTGGGGACAAAGGGCAGCCATGACGGAGTCAAACACCCACAGGAAACAAATCCGACTTATTACCGGCTATACGGACCAAACTCTCACTGCAGTTGTACAGTGACTGAATGACCTGGAACAACGGGCCAGACACCCCATACTCCCGCAGGACCTCCCACAGGATACCCCGAGGGACACAGTTAAATGCCTTCTCCAAGTCCACAAAGCACATGTAGACTGGTTGGGCAAACTCCCATGCGAACTCGAATATCCTTGAGAGGATAAAGAGCTGGTCCAGCGTTCCACGACCAGGACAAAAACCGCATTGTTCCTCCTGGATCCGAGGTTTGACTAACGGGCGGACCCTCCTTTCCAGCACCCTGGCATAGACCTTACCGGGGAGGCTGAGGAGTGTGATCCCCCAGAAGTTGGAGCACACCCTTCGGTCTCCCTTCTTAAAGATGGGGCCCCCAACCCCGGTCTGCCAATCCAATGGCACTGCCCCAGATCTCCATGCGATGTTGCAGAGGCATGTCAACCAAGACAGCCCTACAACATCCAGAGCCTTCAGGAACTCAGGGCGAATCTCGTCCACCCCAGGGGCCCTGCCACCAAGGAGTTGTTTAACCACCTCAGTGACCTCACCCCCGGTGATGTTAAAGTCATCTCCCTCATCCCCAGACTCTGCTTCCACTACAGAAGGCGTGTCAGTGGGATTCAGGAGGTCCTCGAAATATTCCTTCCACCGTCCGACTATAGCCTTGAAGTCAGCAGCACCCCACCCACACTATAAACTATGTGAGTGGAGCACCGCTTTCCCCTCTTGAGTCGCTTACCGTTTGCCAGAATTGCTTCGATGCCGTCCAAAAGTCTTTTTCCATGGCCTCACCGAACTCCTCCCACACCTGAGTTTTTGCTTCTGCCACTGCCCCGAGCTACGTTCCGCTTGGCCTGCCGATACCTGTCAGCTGCCTCCGGAGTCCCACAGGCTAACCGAGCCCGATAGGACTCCTTCTTCAGCTTGATGGCTCCCTTCACCTCCGATGACCACCATCTGGTTCGAGGGTTACCACCACGACAGGCACCAACCACCTTGCAGCCACAGCTCTGAGCAGCAGCCTCAACAATGGAGGTGTGGAACATGGTCCATTCGGACTCAATGTCCTCAGCCTCCCGTGGAATGCTGTCAAAGTTCTGCTGGAGGTGGGAGTTGAAGATCTCACAGACTGGGGCTTCTGCCAGGCGTTCCCAGCGCACCCTCAAAATACATTTAGGTGTGCCAGGTCTGTCCAGCATCTTCCCCCACCACCTGATCCAACTCACCACCAGGTGGTGATCAATTGACAGCTCAGCTCCTCTCCTCACCCGAGTGTCCAGAACATACGGCCGCAGATCTGGTGATACGATTACAAAATCGATCATCGAAATGTGACCTAGGGTCTCCTGGTGCCATGTGCACTTATGGACATCCTTATGTTCGAAAATGGTGTTCGTTATGGACAAACTGTGGTTTGCACAGAAGTCCAATGACGGGTTCAGATCGGGCAGACCGTTCCTCCCAATCACGCCCCTCCAGGTCTCCCTATCATTGCCCACGTGAGGATTGAATTCTCCCAGCAAGACGATGGAATCACCTGATGGAGCACCTTCGAGCGCCCTGCCCAGTGACTCCAAAAAGGGTGGGTACTCTGAACTGTCATTCGGCGCATGAGCACAAACAACAGTCAGGACCCGTTCCCTGGCCTGAAGGCACAGGGAAACAACCCTCTCATCCACCGGTGAAAACTCCGACGTACAGGCAGCAAGCCGGGGGGATACAAGAATACCCACCACGGCTCACTGCCTCTCACCGAGGGCAACTCCAGACTGGAACAGAGTCCAGCCCCTCTCCCTGAGACTAGTTCCAGAGCCCAGGCCATGCGCTGAGGTGAGCCCAACTATATCTAGCTGGTATCTCTCAACCTCACGCACTAGCTCAGGTTGCTTTCCCACCAGAGAGGTGATATTCCATGTCCCAATAGCCAGTCTTAATAGCAGGGAATCGGTCTGCCAGGGCCTCCGCCCTTGGCCACCGCCTGACACACACTGCACCCGACCCCTATGGCACCTCCTTCGGGTGGTGGGCCTACAGAAGGGCGGGCCCATGTAACCTCTTCGGGCTGCGCCCGGCCGGGCACCATGGGCTCATGCCCGGCCAAGAGATGCTCTCCCTCGAGCTCCCTCCCCAAGCCTGGCTCCAGGGTGGGGCCCCAGTAACCCTATCCCAGGCAGGGTAAACTGTTCCCTCGTTGTTGCAGACATAGGGGTCTTCTGAACTTCTCTTTGTCTGGACCCTCACCCAGGACCAGTTTGCCATGGGAGAGCCTGCCAGGGGGACAAGCCCCCGGGCAACATAGCTCCTGGGATCACTGGGACACACAAACCCCTCCACCACGAGGAGGCTCCCGGAGGGAGATCGACAGACGGATCGAGGCTGCTTCTTCAGTGATGCCGACGCTGCACCAGTCTGTTGTGGTGAAGAGGGAGCTTAGTGTAAAAGTGAAGCTGTCGATTTACTGGTTGATCTACATTCCTACCCTCACCTATGGTCACGAGCTTTGGGTAGTGACCGCAAGAATAAGATCGCGAATACAAGTGGCAGAAATGAGTTTCCTTCGAAGGGTGGCTGGTCTCTCCCTTAGAGATAAGGTGAGGAGTGCGGCCATCCGGGAGGGGCTCAGAGTAGAGCCACTGCTCCTCCACATCGAAAGGAGCCAGTTGAGGTGGCTCGGGCATCTGATTAGGATGCCTCCTGGCAGGACACGCTGGGGAGATTATATCTCTCGGCTGGCCTGGGAACGCCTTGAGGTCCCTCCGGATGAGCTGAAGAAGGTGGCTGGGGAGAAGGAAGCCTGGGCTTCTCTTCTTAGGCTCCTGCCCCCACGACCTGGCCCCAGATAAGCAGAAGAGGATGGATGGATGGATGGATGGATGGATGGATGAATGAATGAATGAATGAATGAATGAATGAATGAAAGAAAGAAAGAAAGAAAGAAAGAAAGAAAGAAAGAAAGAGAAAGAAAGAAAGAAAGAAAGAAAGAAAAGTACCATGGAGTTCAGCTTTTCAAGCACCCAGGGCAGTATTGACTGCTGTCTGTATTAATGTTGCCACACTGGTGGAAATTCAATGTCCTTGCAGCAGACGTAAAGTGGACATGAAACGCTGCATGTATGAAGCCTAATTTACAGCATGGAATCCTGCTCCAAAACACTGACACAGATTCAATACAGTCCATGAAGCTGGATTTAAAACATGCGTTTAACATTTTTCGAGCAGAATATTCAGTTCAATTCAATTTCATTTATACAGCGCCAAATCACAGCAGACAGTTGCCTCAAAGTGCTTTATATTGTAGGTAAAGATCCTCCAATAATTACAGAGAAAACCCAGTGACAGGTAAACAGGTAGTTTATGAAGGAAGACACCTGAAACACTTTCATTAAAAAAGTAAGACATTTAATATATTAAAGAATCAGAAAAATCACACATGCATATGCGGGGACCCGGAGGAGACAGCAGGCCTGTGTGTGCTCTCTCTCTAAGCCCGTGTGCCTGTCTAACCACAACATTTTTATACTGACTGCCTCTGATCTAAACATGAACAATCTCTGGGTGCTATGAGTTGACCTTCGTCATTCAGTCTTGTTCAAGCTAGTTTTTCATGGCCCAGATTCCTCAGCTGTGGAGTCATAAGCACATCTTCTTCCTGATGTTTTAATTTGTCATAGAGAAATCTTGTCCAGATTAATGACAGAACATGGTGACGTTGGTGATGTTTTAATTGTACGTTCTGTGGCCGGGCCTCAAGATAAGATGCACTGAGACAGAGAAGTTTGTCTAGAACTTTCTCATCTGTTGCTCTCTGTCTAATGTATTATTTAATTGTTTATTATTTGGTTGATCCACTGTTTATTAATTAATTTACTGGAGTTTACCTTAAACATTTGTGCTTTATTCACTGAGTAAAAAATAATCCCTAACACCAGTAATCAAAATGACCCCCTATGAGCAGCACTTGGTGACAGTAGGAAGGAAAAACTCTCTTTACAGGAAGAAACCTCCAGCAGAACCAGGTTCAGGGAGGGGCAGTCATCTGCTGTGAATATGACATCACTGTGTTGATTGATTGGTTGGTTGCTGCTGTGGTCCTACATTAGGCTATGTGTTAAATCCAGCTTCACAGACAGAGTTAAATCTGTGAGTTTTGGGAGCAGCCACCTGGAAAGGGACACCATGAGTCTGTTCTCACTGCTGCTTGAGTACATCAGGAGATCTGTTATTCACCACTGGGGGGCTGTTCAAGGCTACACGCTCACATTTATTTACATCCACAGTTATCTGCAGGCAGTGTTTCAAACATAACCAAATGTTTGGCTCTTTGTATTTTGGCACACAATCATTTCCATTGGAAGTATTTTTGAACTGTTAATGACATTTTATGTTTCCTTAACCCCCAGCTGAGTGGCTCATCACTTAATGTAAAGGTTTTGAATGTTTCATAATCAAAGAGAATATATCAGCTGCTTTTTTTTTCCCAGGGTGGAAAATTGTGGAGAACAAATGCTAAAACCTGGTCTGAGAAAATGTAAGTATGGACGCTGACATTATGATATCAAGTCCTCACTTCATTCTTGTCTCGTTTTTGTGGTTAATAGGAATTTGTTCTTTCTTGAGACCCTTTATATAACTGTACTTTATGCAATTAATTTTCTGTGTTGTTGCTTCTGTCAGATGCTTGTGAACTCACAGTGGACAGAAACACAGCGCACAGAAAGCTGAAACTTTCTGAGAACAACAGGAAGGTGACGCTGGTAGGAGAGAAGGAGCAGCCATATCCCGATCACTCAGACAGGTTTGATCGAAGGGAGCAGCTGCTGTGCAGTAATGGCCTGAGTGGTCGCTGTTACTGGGAGGTGGAGTGGAGAGGAGAAGTTGATATAGCCGTAACTTACAGAGGAATAAGACGGAAAGGAAACAGTGAAGACTGCAGGTTTGGAAAGAACAACCAGTCGTGGTGTCTGCGATGCTCTGATGGTAGCTTCTCCGTCTGTCACAACAACACGAACAGATCCGTCCCGCCCTCCTCCTCCTCCTCCTCCTCCTCCTCCTCTGGCTCTAACAGAGTAGCAGTGTATGTGGACTGTCCTGCTGGCACTCTGTCCTTCTACAGAGTCTCCTCTGACACTCTGATCCACCTCCACACCTTCAGCTCCACATTCACTGAGCCTCTGTATGCTGGGTTTGGATTTGTGTTTGGGGTGGGTGTGGAGTCTTTGATGCTGTCACAGGTCTCCTCAGTGTCTCTGTGTTCGGTATAGGGCAGATGATCAGTGTGTATCAGAGAAACCTCTGCACTGAAAATGTAACACAGGAGAAAATGTTTCCAGCAGCATTGCTGGATGAGCAAACACGTTGCTGCTGAAACATCAGAGGTGTGGTCAGAAGGTTTTTGTGGCTCTGAGGTCTGCTGCTCTCTTTGGTTTAAGCCAGCAGTGCAGTATACAATGCTACATGGACTGTCATTATTGGCTGCTTCCCAACTCCTTACAGAACATGGTAATTGATACTAAAGAGCATCATCTTCCATCATCAGCTTCCAAGCATCCATATGTCTGATTAAATGACTGCCTTTAAATGAAGTCTCTGAAATGCATTTACAGCTTTATCAGCTCTTATTTGGGGATAGGTTAAAAGTACATGTGAACCCCGTAACACATGTGAAGACATTTCTTCCAGTTCATCAAACTGATTTGATGAATACTGATAATATTGTGATACTGGATTTTCCACTTCTGCCGTTTAACATTCAGGTTATCATGGTTTGGGTGGAGTAGGGTACTGCTGCAAGGGCACACACAAATACACGACTGGAGTGAGGATAAAAGAGGATGCTGAGTATGGGGAAGGATCACGGGTGACATCACTTTCTAATGTGAGTGACTCTAGCCTCACCAGGCTGCAGCACTCAGAAATGACCCTGATTATTTAGTTTGTATGAAACTGGCAACTGAACTTATTTGCATATTAACTGCCTGAGGAATGTTTGTTCTCCAGGCGTGACCATAACATAACTGAGCATGTATGTTTGCCTTTTGTCAATGCTTAATCACAGCGTGCATGCCTACGCGTGCAGCTTCCATCTATTTTGGGTTTAAATTTCAAAAAGTGAAACAGGAGTGAGTCAAAATTTTGCTTAAGCAAAAAGAAAAAAAGGATAAGTGGCAGAAAATGGATGGCTGTTAAAAAATGTTTAATCATTTCTGTTTTAATATGTTGAGATATGAAACACAGAATCAACATGTACAATAAAGGACTGCATCACCTGACCTCTGTGTGAGATGTGTTTGTGCTGTGTATTAATATTTGCTGGTTTAAGTTTCACAAAACCCAAACAAAAACACATCAGAGCATCTAGTTGCACTTTATGTCCACTAGAGGGCGCAGACGACTTACACCAACTTTTCCACCAACAATCATTAAAACTGGTTCGTCCTTGGTGGCTGGCAGCATGACACTGAAGAACATTTCAGAAGCCTTTGGCTTTCAGGTCAGAGGTCAGCTGACTGGTGAAGATGCTGCTTTTTCTGATCTGATGTCAGAGGCTATAAACTATAAAGCAGCAGCCACAGCCCTCCAACACCTCAGAGTCCTCAGGTGCCCACAGCCCAAAGTCCACCCCAGCCATCTATAAGGCACATGGAGAGACGGGACCACAGCCGACCACCCCCACTATGTAATGGAAGTGATCAGTGGGAAGTAGAGAGAATCAAATTCATCTAATTGGGTTTTTGAGGAGACATTCTCTCCAGACTGATGTGGCCTAGAAGTAAATTTCTATATTGTGTAACACATGAATTTTTTTTGATTTCCAAATCATGAGGTTAGTTTTTTTAGTGACAGGTAATGCCGTAAGAATTATGTGTGATATATTTGATTTTCTATGTAATTCACTTACATCACCTAAAACGCACAGTTTTGGTGATGCTGGGATATCACAACTAAACCATGTGGATAAATCTTCACATATCTTCTGCCAGAACCTCTGAACATGCGTATAAGAACATGCAGTTCTCGGCAGTATTGCCTGCACAGTAGGTGTATATGTTTGAGTGTGTAAGACCCATTTAGAACATCTTTTGTCCTGTATAGTTTGTTCTATAAAGAGTTTTATATTGTATAAGTTGTAAGTTAGGACTTTCTGTCATTTTGAAAATGTTTAAACAAATCTGTGTCCAGAAGTTTTGATCTGGATTAATGGAAAGTATCACGTTCCCGTTTTACAATTGGGAGATAAACTGAAACATCAATATTTAATGATAACAGTTTTAATAACAATTTAGGAGGACAGAGATTTAGAAATTCATCTACCCATGTAGGCATTTCTAAATTTAGTTGATTTGGATTAAATCTTTCTGTTATGATGGACTTCAGTTGTTAATATTCCAGAAATTTACTGTTGCTGATTCCACATTTTGATATAAGTTCTTTGAATGTAATAAAGTTTCCATCTTGAATAACATGCTCTAGATTTTTTTTTTACCGTTCTCATGCCATAACAGAATATTCAGGAGTTTTGTTTTCTGACAAATATCTGGATTGTTCCAAATGGGTGTTAGTTTACTGGGGATGAGTGAAGACTTTGTTATTTTTAAAATTCCCACCAGGCTGTCAGAGAGGTGTTCATGTTAAGGCTTTCAGAGCAGTTAGTGTATGATGCTTAATGATGGGCCTAATGAAAGGTAGGTCAGAGATTCTTACTTTCCCACAGAGTGTTTGTTCTATGTCCAACCATGGGATGTCTAACAAACTTAATTTGATCCATTTTGGAACATAATCCAACCTACTGGCTCAGAAGTACTGATACAAATTGGTAGAGTTTTGGCTTTTGTAAAGTTTTTAAACTTATTTGTGATGGTTTGTTTTTCAATAAAAATGTTGAGATGTTTGAATCTAGTGACTTAACCCAAGCAACAGAAGGTTTATTAGGGACCAGTGAGAACAAATAGTTGATTTTTGCAAAACCATCATTTTAATGGTGAAAACTCTCCACATCAGTGATATGGGTAAAGTGTTCCAACGTGAGAGATCATCCTCTATTGTTTTAATAGAGGAATATTATTTAACTGTTCCAAGTCATACCAAGAGAGCCTGGCAGAAAAAAAACTATACCTAAATATCTAATATTAACTTATTTGAATGGAGTCCTGGAGGTGTTCTGAAAATTACAATTCAGAGGTAAAACTGTTGATTTACTCCAGTTGATGGAGTAATCTGATATGACTCGACTGACAAGATGGGTCAAGTTCACTCTGTACTTACCAGCTGAGAATCACATACGATGGCTTTAGACACAAAGCAAACATGTTTTATCCCAAAGAGCAGCCATCCATATTTATCATCACTAAAGAGCGATGCTGACAGAACTGCCTCCTTCATGCTGTCAGTGTCATGTCCTGGGCCGTTTGCCCAGCGTTTTGTGTTTAGTTTCATATTTCCTGAGTTTTTGTCCCCAGTATGTTTTGATTCTTGTTCCCTTTGTCCCTGTCTTCCCCTGTATCTATGGTCTTGTGTCTCTTTTGTCAGCTTGTCTGTTTTCTGACCTCCTGTGTTTCTTATGGTGTTTTGTTCCAGTATTGTGACAAGTCTGCGTCTTTGTCTCTCTCTGCTGTCTTCCTGTTTTACTTTGATAGTTGTCTGGTCCATGTCTGTTATCTTCAGTTTTGCTTATGTATATATATATATA
>JASGAU010409036.1:0-16021 GCA_030220045.1 Australoheros facetus | reverse complement strand
CCCCCCCTTTCAGAGATTCAAAATTAATGGGACAAACTAATACATTCAAAGACTCCTTTTAATACTTGGATGAAAAAACTTTGCAAAGACACAGCTTTAATCTACAGTTAGTCACAAGTACTAGTGACACTTCCTACTAGTTGCTACCTTGCCGATTGCACGAACAGATACGAATGGAAAACAGAATTGAGAAGACAAGAGATTAAACCTAGTTGGTAAAAAAGAAAAAAATAGAAAAGAACATTAGTGGAGAGGATGAAGAGACAAATTGGAGTAGAAAGAGGAAACATGAAAAACATCCAAGGTCAGAAGGATGTGATGGCAGGAAAGATGGAAAATAGAAGATGGAAATTTCAAAGCAGAAGTGGAAAGCTCCAAAGCAGTAAAGGCACAGGATATTGAATAAATAGATGGAGCAAGACAGAATAACAAGAACAGGATGGAGTGCAGTGTGTTGATGTGAAAGCAAAAGGAAAAGCAGTAAATAGAGCAAGAACAGTAGAATGGAACATGAGAGGTAAACGCATAAGCAGCAGGCAAAGAATGAAGTGTAAATGTGACAGGTGGCTAAGACAAAGACAAAAAAAGAACAGAGAAGAAGATGAGAAGATGAAACCGAAGACAGAAAAGTAGATTAGATGCAGAAATGGAAAGAAATGCCATCCATAGGATGAAAAGGACAGAAGATAAGAAGCAACAAGAGAGACGGAGAGAGGGAAAAAGATGGAGGGGGTTTGTTCTGTTTGTCCCGCCTCTGAGTCGCCTGCTAAGCAGATGATGATAAATGAGGCGGTGGGGAGGCCGGCTCCCCGTTCTGTTCACCGGATGGAGAGCCGCACACAAGTCTTTTCTACCTAATTACCTCTCACTTACCATTAGCGCTGCCACAGCCACTCAGTTCCACCATCAGTTCCTACCTCAGCACGGCCCGTCATCTCTCATTGGTCCCCAGTAACTGAGCATCTTCAAATGACTCTGTTGATTGGTTGTCTCCAGTGGGTTCCAGCAAGTAAACCCTCAGGCTAGATGAGTGTGTAAACTTGCACACAGAGAAGGATGCAGATTCATGACAAATCTACACCTATTTAGATATTAGATATAACCCTTATTTCACTTTCTCATCATATTAGAGAGTCTTTGCTTGATGGGTGTCCTTTTATTTAAATCAATCACAATAGCTACTTAAGCATGATTTATGAATCCAATGTCAAATGTCAGTCGTCTTCTAGCGCTACGAAAGTCACTCCTGTGTAAAAACAGGTGGATGGTGTTTCTTTAGAAATATATTTTAATGTGTTGGGTGATCTTTTAGAATGATGTCATTCAAGAACTAAAGTTCTGAGGTCAAGTAGAAAAAAAAATTAGAAAGTTAAAAGTAAAAATGTTACATTTGGTCAGTGTAAGGAGATTAGCTGATTCCACTAAATTCCAACATGATGACAAGGCTAACTATCCCTGATAATATTATGGCACAATACTCTGACATATGAGGTCCACTTGCAGTCTTGAGTATGTTCATTATGCTTGTAATCAAATCCTTCTTAGTGAGCTCTGTAACTGCCAGATAATAAAAATCCAAGAGGCATTAACTGCTGTATGACTTATTGTCTCTGAAATTAGATTTCCCCCTGTGAGTACAAGGCTATGATACCAGATAACAGCAACCAAAAGTGAATGAGTAGCCTGTCATTCCTGGTTTTGTGTAATGGTATGAATATGACACAAAGCAATAGTGTCTTTTTTTTTTTTTCCTCTATGGTACGACCAAACAAATCCAAGTGGGTGTGAAAGCATCTTTGAAATCTTCCTTAGAATTCAGTGTAGAAAACCGCTGCGGTTTGATTATTTTACTTCCGACGCACTTTGATGTGCAGAGTAGTTTCTGAAAAGGTGACATTATGAATAGCAATTCTGTCACCCGTTAGCATCAAGCATTTTCATTCACAAAACTTTAGATAAAAGCTGATTTACATGTGAATAAGTGAAATGATCTCATTCCACTGGCAGATTATAAATAATTTAAAGTAATTCTACACTGTCAAAGTTTATCAATGTTACAGAGTGAAACCTTGAAGCACAGAGAACTTTTAGAACATATGATATGTAGGCTATAGTTACAGACAGTAAAAATACCCTTGATAACCATTTAGCTACCTTCATCTTGCCTCTTTTAACTACATTTGCACAAAGATATAAAGAATCTTCTTTCCTCTTCCAAATCAAATGCCCTATGGACAATTTTTCCCAAAGCTTCTCCTCGTCTTTGTATGGTTGTTATTGATTGAGCTAGAGGAGTCTGGACAGTCAGTAATTAAACGGAACGACTGGTGGGTGTAAAATTAGCCTTTGTGTCATTAGACTGGAATGACAGAGCGAGTAAAGGAACAAGTGCAGCCAAGATGACTGATGACTCAAGGCCAATTAAAAGACAGAGCAAAAAGGGATGAGAAGAATGGATGAAGATGTGGCGGAGAAGCACATGTATTTGTCCTGATAATGAACTCTTCAACTGCAATCGATCTGCTGGGAAAGAGATGGTGGATCAAAGATCTACTTTGAACGAGCTCAGGGGAATCAGAGGATAGTTTTCTTTAGATCTTCAGATGAATTTGTAAACATTAAACGGGTGTTCTTTTAACCCTGGGAAAATGTTCTTTTCAAGATAATTCAAGCCACTCTGTTAATCGCAGCAGACCTTTCTTGATGTCTGAGATGTTTAAATGACCAGTCTCTGGTGTCAACATGCTTGAGAGTATTCATTGGTCTTTGATGAATTCTGTGACCTTCAAGTTAAAAATGGGGTCCAAAGCATCTTAAGTCCACAGTTCTCATGTCATACTAAAGTGTGACACATATGTGAGATTTCAGAGGGAAAAATACATTAATTTGACAGCAGGAGGTGTTGTCAAGCTTACTGTCCAAGTTTTGTGTAATAAAGTGGATATTGTATAACACTGCAGGCTACTCATTTCACCCAGTATAGAAAATGGTAAGACTTTTCAGTAGTGCTTATCAGTTAGAATCTCATAAAAAAATGTCATTGTGCATTGAAGTATATACAATGGGGAAAATAAGTATTTGATACACTGCCAATTTTGCAAGTTTCCCCACCTACAAAGAATGGAGAGGTCTATAATTTTAATTGTAGGTACACTTCAACTGTGAGAGCCAGAATTCTTGCTGGTTGGTAGGTGATCAATCTTGTATACCTGTTACATCCAGTGAAACACAAATATAAAATGGTGCTTTCTGAGTCATGGCATCAGCTCTGCTCACGGGCTAATATCAAGAATACTGTAAGTCTCTCAGCTGCATACTTTGGTTAGTATAAATGAATCAAGGTTTTAGATAAAAAGAAAAAAATTCAACATACGCTTGGTCTGATTTCTATAAAAATCTGATCTGCCAGTTGTCTGTATTTAATGGACTTGAAACTTAACCCTGAGATTTACCGAGACCTGTCTGAAAGGTTCAGAAATATCCTGAATGCTGTAAGGGGAGTCTAGCATGTCTTTTGAGGAGATAACATTAGAACTGATGGGTCTGACAACTCACAACTAAATTAATACATTTGACCAAATGCATTGTTTCAGAATTGCAGTTTATATTTGTTCATTGTCTGCATGAATCTGTGAAACATCTGTTAGCTCAGCTGACAAAATCTTCCTCTGCAGTCTTATGAACTGTCTTCTTTCTTGGATTCAAACCAAGTGAAATGTGCAAGAAATGTGTAGAATTTATCATCCAGGATTTACACAGAAACATACACAACAATGTATCACCTTCGTGAATGCTTTAACTGATGGGTAGAATGCACACATATTTTTTTTTGCATTTCTTTTGCATTTTTGCATTTTTGGCCACAGCGGCTTCCATGGGCAGTGGAGAAAGACAGAAAATGGGGGAAAGACACAGGGGAAGACACGCGGGCAAACCGGCGATGGGCCAGGACCTGAACCCGCGCCGCCCGCACTGCAACGTGGCACAAGCATGCGGTCACCGGCTTCACCACCAAGCCACCCAGGCGCCCCAGAGTGCACACATTTTTATACTTTTTTTTTCTGCTATTTATTCTTTGTTGGACTGAATTACATACAGTTATACATCTGATAGCCCAGAATAGATATTTTAAGTGCCCGACTGGGACTGAATCTATGAGAGCTATTGACCAGTGTAACCAAGCCCTTAACCACCAGCAATTTTTCAGAGAGAGTCCTAAACCCAATTTTAGCCCACGTCAAAGACATAAATACTAGAGATTTATATCCTGACAAATACTATTACCCAGTTACAAGAGAAAAATATCCAAGGTAATGACACTCAAATGTCCTTGCCAATGATAGATATAGTATACGTGGCAGTGGCGCAGTGGGTAGGCGCTCGCCTTGCAGCCGGAAGGTTGCAGGTTTGAGCCCCTCTCCCTGCGCTGTGTTGTGTCCTTGGGCAAGACACTTAAACCACATTGCCTAATAGTAGCGCCGGTCTCTGGCGCTGCATGACCACAGATGCTCGTCTCTGGATGAGTAATCTGGAACCATCATTTCGTTGTGTGCCTTGTGCGCGCAATGACAATGAGTAACATCTTTGAATAACATCAACACATATCTTAAAGGTTCGAAAAAGTAGGCTGTGCCTAAGTACAGAAAAATAGGTCATAAATGTTACATAATGTTATTTTAGTCAGATTTCTGCTTGTTTGATTAATCTTCTCATCACATTGTTTACTCAGTGAAACTCCAGCACAGAGACAAAAATGAATGTGGCCCAACTGACCACCATATTCCTTTTCAAAGTCTCTCTAGACTTCTACATAAGAAAAAAATATTTCAAAAAGTTATTTACAAAATCATAAAAGCTTTTTGAAAGAAATGATTATATAAATGTATCTGGTGATATTTATATTTTATTCTATATTATATTTTAATCTTTGTTTGTACATGATAGATAGATAGATTTTTTTTTGCTTCATGTCCACAAACCATATATTGAACAGTGTCATCACCTACTACTTACTGAAATTAAACTTACTGAGGAAGAAATTTTAATCATAGTTTGAACATCCAAATGTTTTCTCCATTTAAAATGTTTCTTATGGTTAGTGAAATGAAGGTGAGTAGCTGTAAATGTATTTTCTAATTTGCCCAGGACCAATTAACAAGGTCACGGTAGTTAGGGTATCAAACATGTGACATTTTGCCAGAATTTTAAATAATACATGTGAAAAAAACACTACATCCACGTGCACAGATTCTGTCACCTCCATTGTCCTCTTAATCTGAATCCTTAAATAAACCCAGCACCCCAGGCACTGAGGCTTATTAATATTGCACCCCCGTCGGTATTCATTATGAATGAGAACAAGTGCGAAGATGCCAAACAGGCTACAAAACAGTACAAGGCTGTGGCTGTAACAATGCAGGTCACACAGATAATCGGCATGCCTCGCCAACCTCAGCTTAGCTGTCTGGCTCACACTTGGCACTGCTTAGAAAACCTTGACAGGTTTCTCCATTTTCAGTAACATGTGAGCAAAATACCTGGTAGTATTGCAAATAGAATCAGTGGCATCACTGATATCACCTTTTTTTTATATCTCACTCTGTATTACTGTGAATTGTGGAAAATAAAGAAATAAATAATTGAAGCCAATGACATTTGCATGACATATTATGGTAGGTACAGACATTATAAAATATGATGGCGTTTTCTGCTTTGGTTTTAAATGGGGAACATTAGTCACTCAATTAGGCACTGGCTAAATGGGATTAAATGTCAAGGTGTCACTTTCTATTTCATTTCTCTTTAACTGCCACAGTTTTCTACTGTTGACGTATATTCAGATTTGCAGACAGAAGGACCATGCAGAGCTTCAGGATTGTCTCTTTATAAATTATTTATTGTTCCATTAAAATGTCCTGTGACATCTGTGACGCCTGACCTGCCACTAGAGCTTGCGGCACTGAAGTGCCACAAGGTGCTGATCCAGGTCCTCTTGCACTTGTCTCACAGTGATGTCAGCTGTGTCCAGCAGCAATGGTTAAGTGTTTCTTGATTTAGATCCACTAGAAGAGTGTTGCTCCTATGTGTGTAGCCTATACGTGCTACCTTGTAAATATTACATATCATCCTGTGAGCTGGATGAGAGGTCAAAGTAGACCACAAGGAGACAGTTAGCTTAGCTTCCCATAAACACATATGAAGTAAAAGCATGCATTCTCAAAACGTGTGTCTATAATCAAAATCACAAACAGCCAGGGACACTGACAGACAGAATAGGTTTAAATGGAATCAAATGTGTGAAAGCTCATTTCAGGCAGGTCCCTATAATGTTCATGTTCAACCATGTGTCTTTGAGAGAGAAGGTAGTGGTTGTGAAAACATATTGAGAGAGAGAGAGAGAGAGACAGAGACAGAGACAGAGAGAATTAAATTGTCAAACCAGATGAGGAAGTTCAATGAATCAACTTGTCAGATATCAACTGTTTAAGCATCAGAGTAGTAAAGTTAGTTGGTTTTTTTTGTTTGTTTGTTTTTGTTTTTTAATTTTATGTATATATTTAGATTGTTACGTTTTGCCCTCATCCTTTGGTAGTCTTTTCTGCCCATGGCCTTCATGTGCATATCTTTGTCTACCATTGCTGAACTGAGACCCACATGGTAAACATTTCCTTTGTACAGATGCTAATAAAGGAAGCAAGAAAAGCTCAACGTCTTCATTTATTGGGAAAACAGTCAAAACACATGGTCAAGACTGTTACACTTACACGAGTGTCAGTGAAGATGCAGTTAAAGTTACCATAATAATGGCCTTCTGCATAACTGACAGTGAAATCATTGTGAAATTTTGCCCAGCACTACTCATGAAAAACAGTCAGTTTAAAGTCAGAATGACATCTTGCATCACAGTGGTTTAAAAACCATAAGTGCCCCCAAGAGTTTTTTTTGGTTTTTGTGTGTTCCTAGTGTTAAAAATCTGGTCATCGGAGTGAGATTGAAAAAGAAATTGCTTCTGATTAACTTTAATCAAATCATAATGGGTCTCTATGGGGCAGTTAGCCTGCTGGCTTTCAAGAAGTCATTGTTTAGAAGAAGATGAATTTTGAAGATGAGTTTTTCTGCTTCTCCTACTCTATCAGTTTATTAGTCCATTCTAGCCCTGACATTGTCTCAAATGGGGCTATTTTAAAACTTAGGTCAAAGAAAAGTAACTGCTAAAGGACATATTATGGATCAGATAATTTCTTACGTACACTTAATTTCTTCCTTTACTTTATAATCAGATTCAACCATCTGAGAGGACGACAAAGTGATGTGAACAAAGGTGACAAGCATCAACCAATTAGAGAGAGGCAATTCAAATCAACCAATCAGATGATACTATTTAAATGATTCAGTTCAGCTGTCAGTTGTTAACACCTCTATCAGTGTTATCATAGTGATGGCATTATGTATAACTGGAGATGTGTATCAAGGAAGAAAAAGGATAATAAACAACGTGAGCTGAGAATAACATACTGGGACTGTTTAATTTGCAATTATCTCGCTATTTGAGGGAGCAAGATTCCCTGAAAATGCTCACAACAGGAAAGGAAGACACATGAGCACAGTTTCAGCTGCTCTGGCTTCATTGTCACCTCCTGACCATGAGGGATGATTCATATCTAACACTAGGCCTAATGTTTATGGCATTTCCTCTGTCTTCCTGCCTCTGCTGCTCTGTGGATTCAGTGCCTGCAGGTTACAGTGTCAGACAGAGAGACAGGGGGTGGCTGCTATTTAAGTCTGTAGCTAAGTTTTTCTGCATATAGGCAGCTTGTCTTCTTTTTCTTTCTTTCTTTTTTTAAACAATTCACATTAGAATGTGAAGCATGCAGATGGGAGAACACAAACCCTGAACTTTTGGTTTAAAGTGCTGTGACTTATGCCTCCATTTCCCTACTAATGTACAGTTCTGCACTCTTGGAAGGTAGAAACACTCCAATCTACATCTAATACTGTCATGGCTATTGTACATCACAGCAACGATGCCAATGGACATTTTCTATGTAGCTCAAAATTGTCATTTGTGGTTACAAAAAGCCTGTGTTTGAACCCCTGAGATGATGACATGTTGGTAAAACATGCAATACACTAAGCAAAACAAAAACAAAAAAACCCTCATTTTAAAACTTAATTGAGCACCCTCCCCAGGCCTGGCTAGGCTAAACTGTACCCTTGATCTTCCGAACTGCTCTTTGTCTGGGTCCTCACCCAGGACCAATTTACCTTTGGAGACCCTACCAGGGGGCAAAGCCCCTGGACAATATAGGCCCTGGGATCAATGGAACACAAAAACCCCTCCACCACGATAAAGTGGGGGTTTGTGGAGAGGTTCTTGAAATTAATTAATTGAAATTGAATTAACTGAAGTTGTGATAAATTGCTAGTTCACATCCATTGCTTGCTGTCTGACAGCTTTGTTTTGTTAATATACTGCTCAAAAATTAAAAGAACACTTTAATCAAAGTATAGCATCAAGTCAATTAAACTTCTGGGATATTGATCTGGTCAGTTAAGTAGCAGAGTTAATCTGTTTCATCTGCTTTGGTGTTAATGGAATTAAGAACAGGTGCACTAGAGGAGCAACAATGACATAACAATCAAAACAAAATGGTTTTAAAGGTGGAGGAATTGACAGTTTTTCCTTCCCCCTCCTTTCTGCCTGTTTTGCATTTGGTTCGGGTCAGTGTCACTACTGGTTGCATGAGTCAATACCTGGACCATACAGAGGTTGTACAGGTAGTCCAGTTCCTCTAGGATGGCACATCAATATGTGCCATTGCCAGAAGGTTTGCTGTGCTGTCTCCTAGCACAGTCTCAATGGAGCATGGAGGAGATTCAAGGAGACAGGCTGGAGGAGGCCGCTGCAGAAGTGCTGCAGAAGACCTGAACCCATCAACATGTCCAGCATCTGCTCCTTTGTGCAAGGAGGAACAGGATGAGCTCCAGAGTACCAGAGCCCTGCAAAATGACTTTCAGTAGACCACGGGTGTGAATGTTTCTGAACAAAGAATCAGAAACAGGGTGGCCTGAGGTCATCCTTTAGTGGGACCTGTGCTCAATGTCCGGCACGGTGGAGCATAGAATACCAGAATTGGCAGGTCCAACACTGCCACCTTGCAACAGACATGAAAGGGTATGGAAAAGCTTTGGAAAACATCATGCTGCCTGTAACATTTGTCAGATCCCAGTTATACCCCTGTACAGGTGTCTGGCAGGCTCTCCATCAGGTCCAAGTTTCTGAACCCATGAGTATTACCCCATTAGATATTTACAGAAACATTTTAAGTCGGAGTGAGGAGGTTTGTTTAGCTCTACTGCCTACTGATCCAGATGTTGACCCCGCTATCCTCTGCTTATTTAACCAACCAGCGACCCTAATAGTTAAGTGTAATCAGCAGTCATGTCTAGTAACAACATCCCTCCTCATATCTGGTGTGTTTGTATGATGGCTAGTTAATATTTAGTGGCCTGGAAAAGAATAGGCCCAAGGGATCAATTAATTTTTAGGTGCTAGAGTAACCTGTAAGAACCATTAAAGCGATGTAATACACAAGATCTCCTTTACTGTTTCACAGTAAATCAGAAAGGGAATCTTCACAATTTAGACTTCTAAATGCAGAATATTTTATTTAAGCAATTTAGCAGGAGCAAGCAAAAGCTCATCAAATAATAAAAATCATGTGGTGGAGAGTATGTGGTTGCTAGCCAACGGGTTGTGCCTGAAGTAATTCAAATAGGGAAGTGATAATACAGTACAAGGTTCTTCAATTCCTCATTAGGTTAAATCCAACTCAGCAAAATGGCTATGGAAAAAGCCCCCAAAAAAATTACAATCCAATTTATAAGTCCACAGTTGTTGGTCAAATGGTTAATCCTCTGTTGCTCCCTGCTCCAATTTATAACTGTGAACTCCAAAATCCAAAATTTCTTCAAATGTTTCCCTCTATTCCATCCGGGGAAGCCAGAGAAAGAACCCTGAATCTTCCCAAACAGCTCCCTTTTATAATCATTTGGTCGCAGGCGTCACCTGCTACCCCGTCTTTTGGTCCTTCACAAATCTTTCCACATCTTCTGCTGGAATTTTCTAAACAGGCTCTTACACGCGTGCATGCACACACACACACATTATGCATGATTAACTATTAGTAAAATCATAAATGTATCCTTTGTTACAACAGTCTGTGTTACTGTAACCATAAAAAGGTCTGGCTGTTAAGTCTTCTATTTAACCACTCTTGTTCAGCGCTTTACCTCACTACACAGACAGTTTAATCATTATATTCATTTCATTGTTCTGAGTACATTGTGACCTTCTGTTCATCATTATACTTCTCTCATTTAGAATCATTACAGAATGTTGTGCCTCTTCCTCATAGTTATTTTTCCAGGTATTGCTTGTTTTGTTTTTTTGGTATGTTGTCTTTTTTCTTTTTTTTGTAGTTGCAACATTTGAATTGTTTTGGTTAGTTTAGTGGTGCTCTGTCCCCTTTTTCTGTCTTCTCCCCTTTCTCTCCCCCCCAGTCTGTCAGCTGGAATTACTACAACATGTATATGTACACAAATAAATAAATAAAATAAAAACACAAACATTAACAAGAAAAGCCTATAGAGACTATAGAGCTTATCTTGGAAGAACGAATATGTTTGGCACAACAGTGCATTCAGATCACGATTCTGCTTGCAAACACTGCCAGACATGACAGGCTTTTAAAAAAAAAAAATTCATTACAGAATGATTATTCTCACTTATTTTTGTTACATTTATAATCTGCGTTTCAAGCAAAATTACATTTAGCGCAACTACGTATAAATATACTTTTCTGCAGAACTCTGTGTTAACTTGATAACATATAGAAGACGTTGAACCGGAGACCTCACTCCTCTTTGACACATTGTTCCGCATAACCGGTTTGGTGGTGGATCAGTGAGGGTCATATCCACGGAGGGACACTCAGACCTCTTCAGGCTAGGCAACAGCACCCAGACTACCATAAGGTATTGGGATGCAATCCTTGGACTGATTGTCAGACCCTACATTGGTGCAGTGGGTCCTGGGTTCCTTCTGGTGCATGAGAATGCCCGATCTCACGTGGTGAGAGTATGCAATCAGTTCCTGGAGGATGAAGGAATTGATACCACTGATTGGCCCCCATGCTTGTCTGACCTAATCCAATAGAATACCTCTGGGAGATTATGTTTCAGTCCATCTGATGCCACCAAGTTGCACCTCAGACTGTCCAGGAGCTCAGTGATGCCCTGGTCCAGATCTGGGAGGAGATCCCCCAGTAAACCCTTCATTGTCTTATTAGGAACATCCCTCAATGTTATACAAGCATTCATACAAGCACATGGGAGCCATACAAACTACTGAGTACCATTTTGAGTTGCTGTAATATTTGGCAAAATGAACTAGCCTACTGACATTTTTTCACTCTGTGGGTTGATAATTTTCATTTCCATCCAACGATGTGGCATCCTTTTGTTGCAAAATGAACTAGCCTACTGACATTTTTTCACTCTGTGGGTTGATAATTTTCATTTCCATCCAACGATGTGGCATCCTTTTGTTGCTACCACCTGACCCAGTCCATATCAGTATAGATATCCAGCATAATTTATTCCCCACTGAGATCTGACGTGTTTTCAAAGTGTGTAAAACAAAATTATTCTATTTCTCTCAGCATGAAAACCTTTTCTCAACTACCTCCATACTGTTGTAGGATGGGTGTTTTTTGTCCACATTTTGTCATGAAAAATGGAGTTTACCCACCATTTTGTATTTAGTTCAAATCGTGGCAGGCCTCATGGCATTTCGTCCAGTACAGCAAGTGCACTCAGTTTGGAAGATCAAATAACTTGTTTTGTGCCTGTGGAAATCAAGCTGTCATTTACCCTTTCCAACAGTAGTAAACATGGGTAGTTAAGTTGAATTTAATCCAAGTTATATGAATGCATGTCAGAGGGAATTCCCTCATTTTAAGCACTGGATGTCTGTAGTATAAGTAGCAGCAAGAGAAAAACACCATGAATGCTTTCAAATAAAGCAGCTGGAACAATTGCTATTGCTGTTGGAGACATTTTGGTGGCGTCACCAGTGAGATCAAACAAGGTTAAACCTATGGGTCTCAAACTGCAAGTTTTGGGCGAGAAGACAAAGACTTTTTTCTTTTTAAACTGACCTGTATTTGTCGGTGTTTTACCCACATGTTAAGCACATTTTCAGAAGTTAAAAGAAATAATTGTTGAAGTGAAGTATGATGTATGCATTTTGGCCCTAAGGTTCTTTTGTAAAAAGCCTTTACATTTTGGCATGCCATATAGGTGATCCATCCATTTTCTTAAGTGCTTATCCAATTCAGGGTTCCAGGGGGGCTGGCGTCTATCCCAGCTGTCATAGGGTGAGAGATGGGGTACACCCTTGACCGTTCGCCAATTTGTCACAGGACTAACCATTCACGCTCACATTCATACCGACGGCCAAAAGACACGCATGTTAACCTTACAAGCATGTCCTTGAAATATGGGAGGAAACCAGAGTACCCAGAGAAAATCCACAGAGAACATGTAAATGCAGCTGGCCAGCGGCTTCAAACTAGGAACCCTCTTGCTGTGAGGCAGCAGTGCTAACCCCTCTACCACCATGCTGCCACAGTATACAGTGCTGTGCAAAAGCCTTGTGTAACCACTCATTTCTTTTTATTTTGCCAAGAAAATGGAAAATGGCATAGCAATATATTGAGATGTGCAAACATGCATGTAAATACAGTTATATAACTGGAAAACACAGTTTGTCCAATGAATTGGAAAGTCAATTTTTGGTATAACCACTTTTGTTTTTCTACACAGCCTGAACTCTCTCTCTCTCTCTGGGAATTTCCTCAGAATTTTTAAACACACTCTGCACACCATGCTAAGATATCCCAAGTTTTGGCTAACAAAGTAGCTCTTTGGGAATCACCTCCTTGGTGCAGAAATAAAAATTTATGTCTGTCAAACTCTGTTATCGCTGACATTTTTTTGTAGTTTCAGTTAAAATAAATGGGAACACATTATGTGTCTTTGTGAAAGGCTGCTAATGACAAAGTGCCTAAAGATACAAATGGTTCTTTGCTAAGTTGTCTATTATGTGTAGACACTGCTTCATCCCTTGTATAGTAGGTGCCTTTTTATGCTTGAATGAGTCATAGGTCAGTGTTCATAGGTCAAATTCCTCCTCCTGAAAATGGTCAGGTACAAGAACTGGACTGGAAATGAGTGAAAAAGCAGCCAATGTCCAAAGAAAAACTGAAAGACCTTGAAAAAGCCCAGAGAACTATTGCTCAAAAATTAACAAGAAAGTCTGGCTCCTTAGAAGCTAAATACAAAGAAATGAGGGTGACGCAAGGCTTTGCACACTACTGTAGGTGAACATTCAATAAAAAATGGTGCATACTAACAGGTTATATCTGATGTACATATAATATGATCCTGGGGTTCTTTATCTCCACTGCTGCCTCCCTGCCAGACTGTGTTTGAATCACAGAGGGGATGCTGCAACTTGACTTTAAATGAGATGAAAAGGAGAGAAGAAAATACACAATTCATTTATAGTTTATTTCCTATTCATGTGGCCCAGACATTGTGAAAAAGCAGAGCACATAATAATGGTCGGTCCTGTCTTTAAAACTACATTCCAATACAACTACACAGCATTCTTATTTACAATTTGAGGGAAACACATTTTTTCCAGGATTACATTTCTTTGTGCCATGTTACAGATATGTATCTTTGCCATTTATTGCTCTTAACATTGCTTTTCAGTGGATAGGGGTGGGTAGGCAATTTTAAGGAGACAGGGTTGTAGTGGAAAGAAGAGATTTAGTAATGAAATCCCTGAAATGGGAATGTTATGGCGCTGTTATTTACACTATTTATTTTTAAATATAATCTGCACTTCTTTTTTTTGTTCTGGGAACAGGATCACACACCAAATTAAGATTGTCCGCGATATGTGTTTGCCACATTGCCCACATACACAAAGTCATGCTTTCATCACTTCAGAAAGGCATGACACTGACTCACATTTTAATTTCCTGGAGGTAATAAATTCTTTACCAACCCTAAACCTAATCTTAACCCAAAGCTAACCTTAAACAGAAGCATTCACCTTGAAATGTAATTATTTACCTTATACGGCCTTTCTTTTGTATAAAAGAGGGAGTCGAGTTCCCACAGTATGACTATGTAAATAAATATGTCACCACAACATGAGTAATAACAAGTACTCGCACACCATGGCCTCCACTCTTTTGTCTTTTCTGTCTCTTTCCACTAGTGACACACAACTTCCTCTGTTTCTGTGTCACTATCTCTCCCTTCAGCGCACACACACACACACACACACACACACACACACACAAACCCATTCTCTGGTGGAGAAATGACTGTATCTCTGCTGCCAGGTGTGCTCGCAGTGGTGGCTGTGACCCCAGACTGAGATGTGCTCTCTGCTGCACCACAGGGGATACAACGACAAAGCTGCTCCAAACATTTATTTTCGTTTCTGTCCTCTATACTGCTGTGATTATCTTTATCAACTTTTATAGACAGGAACACTGTGCTCTTGATATGATTTTCTTTTACTTTTAAAACTTAAAACTGAAAGTTATAGCCAAAAAAAAAAGAAACATGAAGCAAAAAAGTCTAAACCATCTGCAACTCCAAACAGATTTACAAAGCTTTTTTTTTTTTAAGCAATTTCAAAACTATAAAATGACAATAAATTAAGAAATGTTCATAAAATGTTTGCTTAAATCATGCTCTGCATGCTGAAATTGATGGGGCATACTAGTTAAAATGAAACCACTTGAACAGACCAATCTCTAATTATACTCCTGACAGAGTGGACCATAACAGACCACACTGAAACTTCAATCATCTGTGAAGTCGACAAGTGCATTAGACAGCGCACCACTTAAAAGATGATCATATTCAAATGGGTTCCAGCACAGGCCAAATTAGAAATGTTATCCTGAATGAAAATTAGAAGCATTTATTGAATGGGGCCAGCGAATACACTACACCTTTAGCCAAACCCGCTTGTGCATCAGAGGGTTTTGGAGGCAACATCTCAGGGCAACACTGGACAAAAGGCATGGTGTCTGGGCAGGTTGCCAGACAATGTTTATAAAATGTAAGCATACATATTTCCAAGCTAATAGGCTTAAATTTGATGGAATGTAATGCAATGCTTGTTATAAATGAAGCAATGTTTGTGGCAAGAAACAAATCTACTGCTGCTCTATTTTTCAGTCCCTCTAAAATGTCTTTATTTCCCCCGGGTAAAAGAAGTTAATGGAAAGTCCCGCACTGTATAGATTTAGGAATCTATAAACAGCAGTACTGCTCTACGAGATCTTTTTCTATGCAACAGGTGTTTTCTTTACTACAGATTTGCCTACTTAATTATTCACAGGGCTCTCCCACCATTAAAAGACACCCTATCTTATTCATTATTCAAGTGCCTTTTCACTGTGGTTGGAGCCCCCTTCAATTATTCAACAAGAATATAGAACCTAGCAAGGGGTTAATAGGGCTTTTGCTGGCAGTGAGCGGTAGGGGAGGTAAAAATGGTCAGCAGAGGAGGTGATGTGTGTGGGGGTGCTGGCGGGAAAGATTTATGATACAGGTCTAGTAGTGAGGTGAGAGATTGTGGCACTGGGGGGAATAGAACTGTGAGACAGAGAGATTGAGGCGCAGGAAAGCCCCGCTGCAACGACCAGCGTGAGTCGTGGGTAGAACATGTGTTTGTACTTACAAGAAGAAGGAGAAGAAGAAGAAGAAGAAGAAGAAGAAGTAGAGAAAATGTCAATTTAAGTAAGTCGATACATATATTTTTCATATTACTAGTGAAGGATCCTTCCATACATGTTTTATCAGAGTATGTTAACCCTTCACTTCATTTACATACCATGTGATCACATCCTTGATATATATATAC
>JASGAU010409035.1:4746-17196 GCA_030220045.1 Australoheros facetus | reverse complement strand
TGTTTAGAAAATTTAAAAAAGGAAATTTATTAGTTTTACATGGTCATTAAATAAAGAAATTTTTTATATCAAGGAAGACCCGATGTCCACTGTAAGAGACATTTAATAAAATCTAAATAAATAACATTTATGAAATGAAAATTGTTGCAATATGTTTCTTTCAACTTAAATACTTAAATTATGAAAAAAAAATCTAAATACCAAAACCTTTTTTCTTCTGGGTCTCAGGAGGCTAGTCAAGATTCCAACAAACTAAATGTGCAGCAAAGAGGAAATGGACTACTACTTATATGGTAACCCTTAAGTTCTCAAACCGCTTTTTACTACAAGCCTCATTCACCCAATCACACAAATATGCTGTGTGCACACATACTTCGATAGAAGGAAACTTTAACATGCAGACTGGACAACCTGGGAAGTGAACCACCAGCCTTCTCATTGATAGGAGACACATTCTACTTTGACAGCCACCCCTTTTAAAAAAATAAGTTTGTGTAAAATAAATTTTGGACTTCTTACTAAAGTTGGGAGGTACTCTAAAAATGTTGATTGTCATGCAAACTATTCAGGTTACCGGTCTTGCATTAATCATGTGAAAGACAAACATACACAGCTTTACTTCAATTCAATGTTCACATTTTTCTTGCTAAGAAAAGATTGAGTATAAATGAAAACTAAAGATTGTTTTATGGCCTTACGTGATAGTCCGTGTGCACTCCTTTCACTTTTCTGTCCCAAACAATGTTAACTTATTTCAAGCAGTTACTCTGCCTGATAATCATCTTTTTACATCTTTAATAGCTTATTTTGTCTTAAAGACAAAATAAGCTGCTTGAGTGGATCCAAGGATGTAGCTGGGAAATGACCAGAGCCGAACTCAAGACACACATTTGAGCGACACATTCTTTCACTAATGTTTGTAGAAGCAGTCTGCATGCCTAGGTGCTTGATTTATACACCAGTGGCCATGGAAGTGATTGGGAAACTGGAATTCAATGATTAAGATGCGTGAGGGAATACCTTTGGCAATACAGTGTATTTGAGACAGTGTGCGTGTTTATTTACTCATCAGATCTGCAAATCATAAAAATAAATTGGATCCTGCTGAAGTTGTTTGGGAGCTGCTTAACATTTTTAGATGTTTTTGCTGAGACCTGTATTTAAAGGATTTGGAGCTTGTGTGATGAGATTCTGATCAAAATTGTGATATTTACCTAAAACTCATCAGACTTATTTGTTTGGCTCATAAGCCAAAGTTTATTTTGAGAATACTCTGAAGATGTGAATAATTTGATTTTGTGCAAATATTAAGTGATCATTTCAACTTTTCTACACTTCCAAAAACACGTTATTGTCCATTTTAATATCATTACTTTTGTCCATGATTAATCGGCCCCATTCTCTAATGGTTTACATCTCGTTAATTCTTAAAGTTACGCTGTAATGCAAACTACTTCACAAACCCAATGAAATATAGACAGAGGTAACATTTTCTGATCCCAGCTTTCATTCAGACAGCAGAGGTCACTGCTGCTTCAACAATCAGGAAATCCTTTATCATTTAACAACAGCTGAAGGTAATCTGCTGCAGATTAGACGTGTTCAACAGGCTGTGTGGGCCTATTCACTATATAAAAATACAAAATAGATAGTAAACTAACAGTGTGAAATTGGAAAAAAGCACAGCTGTCACAAGAATAAATCTATTAAGCTGCACACATGTTCCAGTGCCGTGTTATGTAATGATCTTTTTAGCTCACATAATGTTAAATGACAAAAATACTTTCATAACAGTTTGTAAAAGAAGAAAATCTTTAATTCATAATCAAAGCCTTAGATTGTATTGCAGAGGTAAATGCAGTATTCAGTAGTGGTGGTACTGTACTATAATCAGAACAGACAGAAAAGGACGACACAGACACACTGCAGAATCAACACGTGAAGCATTTCATAATTACTGTCACAACAGTATTTAAAATGATATCTTCCTGAAAATTGTCAAAGATACTACAGTTCAGACTCTTACCTTTATACAGATGGAAAGATCACCCCCAGAATGCCTCATTTTAAAACTGACCTGCATACTATAAAAGTTATTTGCCATGTGACATCCTCTGTAGGGCCACGGAAGATGACAAAAGGCTTTTCTCACAGGGTTTTTTTTTTTTTTACCTTTATCAGTAAAATTGGAGTTCCCCTTGAAAGTAATGAAGAAAACACAGAGGAATTGAGTATTGATGAAATACTACAGGAAAAACATCAACTGGTATCATTTTAACAAACAGATCACACCATAGTGAACAGCAACACATACACAGGTACATAATTAACCTGTCAGCAGAAACTGGTTACAGTAACCAAGAATATATGTCCTTTTAAATTAGAATCACAAGAATAAACAGTCTTCATTTGTTTCAATAACACAGCTAACTGTAGCAATAAAGGAGCAGGCGGCTGATCACATGATAGTGACTCTCTCAGGTGAAATGTGGGCAGCTGAGCCCACTGGCTCCATGCGCTTGCACTTATACTGACTGCTTTCCTGGCCCCTGTGGATCTGGTGGAGCTTGCGGGACACACAGGGGAGCAGCATCAGCACCTTTCCCATTATGACGCACACTGGGAGTGCCAAGGCCACAACAAAGCTGGGGGGCAGGTAGAAACGATAGGCCTCCTCCTCAAAGGCTCGTTTCCAGCCAAACAACAGCCCATGTAAGGTTGCGATGAGCAGGGCGATGTAGCCCAGAGTGGACTGAAGTAAAGACAGAAACACTCATCATTTTACATACAGTGACTTGTTGTGATCACATAACATGACAGCAAAACCAATGAGTCAGACACACAACTGTCCTTAACTTTTTCATGTTCAATAGTGTGCAGAACACACCAACTGCTAAAGACACTGTGTGAGGTGAAAGGAACTCATGAATGCTGGTGTTCTAGAAGTTTGTGCAGTTTGGCTGCTGCTTTTACTTACTCACAATTGTGGCCACCCGCTGTGGCTATAACACACAGTCATTGCTGCTGTGTAGAGGCGATTAAGGACAATACAAGAGCTTGAAAAACAAAAAACAAAAAATGCCACTTTAACAGGGCAGCTGCACATCTGCACCTAAAGGATAAAGTCACTCTTTTGAGGATGCCAGAGTTCACATTTTAGACTAAGAAGACAGATCGTTTTGAAATAATAGTAACCATCTATGTCCACTGTGAACGACCATCATTGAACAGAGGTGGTGGCTTGTGACACCAGCTGTCAGCCACCTGCAATGCAGTCTTGAGATCCCTTCCCAGGCACCTCAACCCCCACTCACACCTTACTTCACATGATCTCAATAGGTCGCATGATAAGGTGGAACAAGGTCTCACACCCCTGGTGTTTTTTTGTTTTGTTTTTTTTTCCTTTCACATTTTAGCTCACATGATGACATAATTAATAGTGGGTCAATGACCACCTCCAAAGTGGACAACCTCCACTAGGGTTTAAATACCTGGGACAAGTCCAATCACCTTTCTTTTCAAGCTCTTGAGCTCTTCAAATCTGCCACGCAATCAAAGAAATAAATTCAGTGCATCCGCTGTTGTCCAAACAGGACTGATGTTATTTATGGCTCTGAAGTGTGTGATGAAGAAATGGTTTCCTCAGGGCAATCAAGAGCCACTGAACATGATCAATCAAGCATTATCAATGTAGAAGAGGTCACACCTTACCAACTTTCATGAAACTGTTACAGTATTTTGCTGAGAATTTTTTTCATTTACCCTTCTACAATGGACCATCTTTTCAGATGTGAAGTAAATTAGCCGTTCCCATAAAGGAATGGTTAATCACCACATCTGGTGATTTGGCTCCTTGTGATATTTTGCTTAAAGCATTTGTCTACATGTGGCCATAAAGGTCGGAGTCACTTGATTATTTCTTAGATTAGTTTCTCCAGTGTGAACTTGAATGGCATCTCTATTACTTCACACCTGCCCATCTGAGCTAGATGGGCAGGTGTGAAGTCATATAAAAGACACGCTGCTTGAGAATAACTTTAAATACACCTTTACAACACATTTATCCATGTTTAACCCTTTTCTTCTAAAAGCCAAGTCTACAACATAAAACATTTATGCATGTCTGAGTCTTTTAGGGTGAATTTACAGTGAACTCTGATTGTCAAAGAAAGTGACGAGCATTATTCGGCTCACATTTATGATGTATCTTAATCTTAATCTGTGTACTTTTCTACTGAAAACTGCTGTTGGGTCCCTGATGACCCTTGATATTAGTCTGACACAGATGTTGATGTTTGCTCTCTGATTGAGGATCATGGTGAAGTCGGGAGTGCTAGGAGTGATGACACTATTCTCAACAAGACTACGTTAGAAGTCACAGCAGGCCGGCGGGTTTCAGGTACACCTCTAGACTTTTATAGGTGCAATCACAGGGTGTTTGATCACACCTTGTTTCATTACACACCACAACTTTTGTGTACACTAGGCTGCTCTGTCCTTAGTCAGCATCTTCTCCAAAGAGGAGAGGAGGAAAGGCACACTATCTGACTTGAAAAGCTCATGGATTGTGTTGGTACCTGTATGAAGCTGAATTCTCTCCAGCTGAGTGTGCTGTGGACAGAGGGGATGGAGGTGAGGGCCAGGAGAGACAGTAGCCCAAGACTCATGATCCCAAAGGACACATACATCTCCACCCTCCACACCTCCTCTTCATTCCATGTATTCTCCATGTTAGAGTGGACCTGTCATCACAGAAGAAGATGGAATCCATCCATTATTATAATTCAGTTCTAACACTAACTCTGACCTCTATGTTTGATCTGCAAGAAGAACTGCAGCAAATCTGATGCCTGACCCATATTTGCTGTCTGGTCATTTGAATAAACACAATCATTTGAAATATGCAACAAAAATGAAATAGTAATACAATCAAAAAGCTGTAATAAAACCTGACCCAGCTTAAAGCATGCATAATGCCAGTGCACTGTATATAATATGGTTTGAAGTTTATATTCTCAGTAGTAACAGCAGCATATGTAATGCAGTTATGTATATGACTATGACTATATGGATAAAGTCATGTCTGCTGCCACCCTGTATAATGTCTGTGGATTATGTTCAGTAAGTGTCTACTTTGGAGTTTTGGGCTATTTTTAGTGATTCAGCAGCGACATGACATGTAAGCCTTTTTACATTGTTGCCAATCAGTTATCAGATTTGAAAAAATGGTTCCATTACGGTGCATGCACTACAAAGTGAGCCTGGCATTTTATACATTAATACATTCTGGCTCTCCATTAATGATGGATATCAGTCTCTGATCATCTTGTATCAGTTTAATAGAGAGGTTAGACACCTTAGACCTCTGCCAAGCATCTTTTCTTATTGAGTACACAAATGGAAATGTTAAAATCAAAACTCACACATTTTTAGACTAACTCAGATGCAGGAAACATTTCCTGACAACACTGTGCCAACATCCACCTCATACTTCAATGCTGCTGGTTACAGTGCAGGATGTTGGTGAGAATAGGCTTTGGTTTCATGTTTCAAACTTTACCGTGGTGATAAGAATCTAGCTGTGTCCTTCTCAGCTTTAAAGTATATTTGAAGGTAAGACTTTTCTGATGATGCCAGTCCTTATGCTAACATATGACTATAAAATCAAAGGCAAAATATGATATTAATCTTTTCTTTATAACAGTGCCAAACTAGTCTTTTAATGTTGATTAAAACTATGTGTGGAAAGCCAGATTTGTCCCACTTACCTGTTGATAGGCAGTGTTAAGCAGCAGGTACCTCTCAGATCTTCTCAGGGGCAGGCAGACACTGTAGAGAACATGGACAGCAGCCAGGAAAAAACTGAGGAGACCCAGCTGTTTCCGGCTCTGCAGCCAGCCTTCCAGCCAGTGTGGGAAATGCCTGTACTTGGTACCATAGTAGAGTTGGTGTGCAGCTGCTAACTGCCCTGCCAGGTACACCAGGGCCAAGAGTGTGATGGCAACAGTAGGCAGTGTCCGATTCACTATCTCTATTGGGATCTTGTAAAAGTCACTCTGCTTGTATTTCACATATGGGTGAATTATATCTCTAACAAAAGAGTAACCAAAAAAGAAGATGGAGAGGGCCACGGCAGCAAGGACAGGGCCCTTCCAGCCAGGGAATAATTGGATAGGTATGTTCTCAATATCACGGGAAGACGACAGAGTGCCCATATCCACTGGCTGGAAGTTGAGCTGCCGGGCTAATTCCACAATCAGCTGTCTGGCTTCTACTGAGTCACTGCAGATGAACACCTACAGGAGAAAGTTAAGGACTGATTAGAAGTGTGGTGAAAACAACAAGGATTGAGTGAACAGCACGGGGATGGGTGAAACATATCAGTGTGATTCTGTGTGGAATATTCTGTAAGATGAAAGTTTTGATTGCAGCCCCAGAATTGCTGTTGGGCTGTTCATATCACTGCCTTTATCTTTGATGGGACAGTAGAGGGTAGATGAGAACATAGGGAGAGAGCAATGGGATAGTCTGGGCTAGACTCCTGCAGCATATGGGCTGCCTGCTCAACCAGGTGAGATATACAGTAATGGCAGCACACTTAGCGATTCTTTTTTTTCTATTTGACACTCCTGTCAGCTCTCTCAAACATGTTTTCTTACATCTCAGGAGTATCAGTAATAGTTTCATCAGAAAAGCTAGATATGCAAGAGTGATATAATGTTTTTATGTCTTCTTACACTGATTGCTTTAATGCATTTTTCTCGTCACAGAGGAAGTCATCCCATGAAGGCTGTTCAGAATGCTGCCACTAGACTACGTCCTGAGTCAAACAGTTTTTTATGTCTCTTCACTGATTTACTGTCATGTTCAGGTTTAAATTACACACAGAATATAATACAGTCAGGTTTATGTGCATGTGGCTGATGATCTCTTTCTTTCACCATATTACTATAGCTTGCTTGCTTAGGTTTAACACCACCCCAAGAACATGCAGTGACTGAGCTTTTCAGTTTGTGGTACCTGACCTGTGGATACTTTTAAAAGTTAGAAAAAGTCACACGTTTTGAGACACAGATTTTGGTGATATTAATATGCCACATCTTCCTTTTGTCAATTTACATTTGAAGTCTGAATCCTTGTACTGCTTTAACCCCAGTAAAAGTAGGTCACTATGTATTTTGCAGTTTTTATTGCAAAATCTGTTTTTCCTTTTAATTCTCTTTTAATTTATTTTTTTAAAGCCTGTCATGGCTGGCAGTTTTTGCAATCAGAATCATGATCCAAATGCACTGTTGTGCCAAACATATTTGCTTGTAATTTCTTGATTCCTTTAATTCCACTTTTCTTTCACGTTTTGATCTGTGTTAAATTTATGTGCTTTTGTTTCTCAGTCGTTTATTTCATGGTAGTTTCAAGAGCTTGACAAAGGCGACTAGACTTTTTTCAAGACATTTCACCTCTCATCCTAGAGACTTCTGCAGTTCTAAAACCAAAAGGGGGAGAGTCCCAGATATATAAACCCTAGTCGGGGTTTTCCCCTTTGGAAGTGGTCTTTGGTTCACTATTAATCTATTAATCATGTGCATCATCACATGAGTCAAGGTATGAAAAAAGGTGTGGATTTCATCCAGGGGTTTGGGTGAAACCATGCAGCCTATTGCGGTGACCTGAAGTAAATTGTGAGTAGGAGTTAAAGTGCCTGGGAAGGGATCTCAAGACTCCATTGTAGGTGGCTGACAGTTGGTTCAATGATGGTTGTTTGCAACCATCATTGAACCAAAAGATGGCTTCTTGTACTCTTTACTTTTTAGGATAATTTTCTCCAAGCATGAGATCCCAGTATAGTTCAGACCCAGTCACAGTCTGAGACAAAAACTGGTTCATCCCAATGACAAAATTCCCAAACACAAGCTGAGCAACATAATGTATGCTGTGGAGTGCAGTGAGGAGCATTAGAACCTCTCCACTGGAGAAACCAAACAGCCACTCTACCATTGCATGTTGCAATATAGAAGAGCCAACTCAGCAGGACAAGACTCAGCTGTACATGTGCACCTAAAGGATAAAGGACGTTCTTTCAAGGATGCCACAAAAAACAAGTTCAGTTGCTTTTTTCAAGCTCTTGAGACTTTTCTTTCAAACTACCCTGTCACTTAAATTATTGGCGTAATAGGTGGATATAAAACAATACCATCAGTTTGAGATTAGTCATGTGTGTGAAGTGCAGTGTACTTTGCTGTGGTCTGATGGGGGAGCAGCGTTGGAGTTGGTGACACCAACAGATTGGATTCAATTATTTGAAAGGCTGGCTCTTTGATGCTGCAAAGTGGACACTGAGACTATAAAGCAGAGAGGTGGTCAATGAACAGACTGTTCTCTCATGCTAACCATTTATTTCAACTTGTACTGTTACACATTTAACACACATTAAGCTACTTTGTTACACTGCAATATCCACAACACTTTGCACTGTTACACTTAGCCACTACATTTAGCAAGCCATTTGAAATACTGTTTTTAGTTTTTTTTTTTTTTCCTTTCTTAAAGCCTGTCACGTCTGGCAGATCTTGCAAACAGAACTGTGATCTGAATGCATTGTTGTGCCAAACATATTTGCTATTTCAAGATGAGCTCTATAGGTTCTCTATAGGCTCCTCTTGTTATTGTGTGACCCTTTATTTTATTTGAATTATTTTTAACATGCCATGTAACAAATTGTGCCAGAAATGACAGGCTTAGAAAAAAGAAAAGAGAAAAGAAAGAAAATGATTAATGATGGAATATTTTATATAGGGTACAAATGTGGATTAATCCACTGTTAGCCCTTTAAGCTTGTTACCAAGCCATGCCTCCTTGAAACAATGTATCACAGTTTGTTTATAAGCTGGGAACAGTTAAATAATGAAAGAGATACTCCCCTCTCAGTCATACAAAGAAGATGGAACTTTCGCTAGCAGATAGCTGGGGGATTAGTTCTGGAATTATTTTAGTCAGGAGCTCTATTGTTTCTGTGTGAAAATTAATTTGCTCTGGACAGCTCATTAGGATTGTTTAATCTTCCTGTTGGAAAGCACAGTGCACACAACTAAACACAATAATCTAGCATACTCTAAGTGACAACATTTGAACATGAATGTTCATTCTTGACCTTTGGTCCAGAAATTTGAGCCAATAATTTTAACTGAGCACTGAACTGCAGCCTTTTTTGGAATTTTTGAGGCCTTAATCAGTGGAAGAGTTTGCTCCATCATCACAGCAGAAGTTTCACATCTGGACCTTCACTAACATGACCACATGTGGTAGTGTATGTGTGTGGCTGTTCAGAAATGCCCTCTAGTGTCAGGTATGAATGTGAAAGTTGGAGATATTCTGGTCTAATTTTCTGACACCTGGTGCTCTCCTTCATCCTGTATCTTTGCTGTCTTACAGACAAGACTCCTGTCACCCCTTCTACCCACAGGCTCTCAGACATACACACTATTTGTTTTTTAAGTTTGCCAAAAGCCAGTAAAGTCTCCAAAACTGCAGGCAATGTTTCAGTTTTTTTTTTTTTTTTAATCATAGAATATGTTTTATTGTACCTGTGTGCTGGCATCTTTAGGGCATCTTTGTTGCATGGCCCAGGCTGAAATGACATTGAAGCCTTTGACCACAATGGAGTCTGGCAGTAGTGAAGCCAGATATTCAGCGTTGGACTCTGGATACTGGTTCACTCGCTTATTGTTACTCACATCCACCAGGATCTTCCCTGCAAAACAAACAGACATCAGACAAACCAAAGACCATCCTGCACTGCTGATAATGCCAGTGATTTCTTGGTGTGCTGCTACTAGACTGTGATTCACTGTTATACCGTTAGGCAGAATGACACCTGTCCTGCTGAGACTGATCTTTATAAAAACTCACCCACCCACCCAAATATTTCACTGTCTGGAAATTTGATTTTTTTAAATTTTGGGCTATAGCTAGTCGCCATTTAAAAATACAAAAAATGTCTAATCTCAGCTTGGGCACAAGCAGAGAGCTCTGCCGAGATCATCATGATTCAGTTCACCTCTTGTTGCTAATTAGTGATTTTTGTCATTTAGAATTAGCAACTTGAAAATTTGCTAATCCCAAGTTTCTCTTTTCTTTTCTTCCCAAAGCCTGGAATCCACAAAATAATCACAGAAAGTAACTGCTCTGCAACAGAGCACAGCAACTGCACAACATGGAGAACCAGGAACAAATCTGTTGCTTCAACAGGACTGATGCAGTCCTGTGAAAAATTAAGTGTACCCTTACAGCTTTCATTGGAATTCAGACTGTAAGTAGCATCCAGGTGCTGCTAATCAAATCCAGTTAATTAGCAAGTGTGACCACCTCTTTACAAGCAGAAGTTTTAGCAGTTTGCAGCTCTGTAGCATTTAGGTACGTGTTAACATAAAGCCCCAATCCTTCCAAGAGTGGACACCCAGCAAGTTCAGGCGATGCAACGCTCAGAGAAACTGCAAAACCCCAAGAGCTACATTTCAGGCTTTACAGGCCTCAGTTAGAATGTTAAATGTTACAATTTATGATAGTACAAAAAGGCTGAATAGATATGGCTTGTTGGGAAGAGTTGCCAGGAGAAAGCCTCTTCTCACTAAACAGAACATGGAAGCACAGCTTAGGCTTGCAAAATCGTGTATGAAAAAATCACAAGGTTTCTGGAACAATTTACTTTGGACAGATGAGACCAAAGTGGAGAGGTAGAGCTGCACAGTACCAGGCTTGGTGAAACCCAAACACAACATATCAGCACAAACGCCTCACTCACCAACTGCCAAAAGCAGTGGTAGAGGTGTGACGATTTTGCAGCCACAGGAGCTGGACATTTCAGTCACTGAGTGGATCACGAACACCTCGGTATACCAAAGTATTTTAAATGGACTGGTATTTATATAATGACTTCCTACTCAATGACTTCCTACTCAATTTGAGCACTCAAAGCACTTTCCACTACATTCACCCACATCACACACACATGCTTTTACCTATACAGTACCTAAGCACTTTTATCTAACATTCACACACACTCAGACTCATTGGGGGCAGCTTGGGGTTCAGCATCTTGCCCAAGGATGCTTCGACACATGGACAGGAGGCGCTGGAGATCCTCCAATTGGTAGACAACCTGCTCTACCAGCTTTTTTAGAGTCTAATATGAGGTCATCTAAACAAAAACTGCTGTTTTCTCTTACTTTGTAACAGTGGAATCACAATCAGTGGGATCACTTCAATAGGTAGAGACTGGATGATCTGTTATGGCAGGCAAAAATTCTTACTGTGTGAATGCACCATTCACACAGTGGTTCCATGCCCAGCCCTTCCAGTCTGCATGTGTGTGTGCACTTAGATTGTGCCTCATGCATCAACTGCAATGTGAGTGTGTGTGATAGTTAGAAAGTTAGAAAGACATAAAGTGCTGTGTGTGCGTGTGAATGAGTGAAAAAGTGTTTGTTGTAAAAAAGTACTCCGAGTGCTGAGTTAGACTAGAAAAGCTCTATATAAGTACCAGTGCATTTACCCTTTAATGTGTAAGAATTCAAATGGTTTAAAAAATGTGATCTTGTCCTAGAGAATATTTGTCAAAGTGTTTGTTCTGCTTCAGTTTTATCAAGCCACATGCCACCACCAGCCTCTTAGACTACACTGTGTCCTTTAAAAGACTGTTCTTAAATTTGGGCCCTTTTAATAATAATCCCACCGGCCACCTTCCTGTTTTATGCAATAATACAATGATCTCGAGATAAAAAGGTGCTGCATGTTGCCACTCAAGTGCACGGTTATATGAAGGGTGAAAGTGATGTGTAAGGAAGTTCTTGTTTGTGTATGTGTGATATGTACCTTCCAGTAGGTGTTTGAGGTCCCACAGAACAGAATAGTGCTCACGGCGGATTGCCAGGAACACAATGCTAGCTTTACCGACTGCATCTTCATGGTGTGTCACATCCACCACATGTGGAAATGAATGGGCAGCTACTTTGGGATGGCGGCTGCCCACCACCACATGGAAGCCACAGCGTAGCAGGCGAATGGTCAGGCACTTGGAGAAGTCACCTGATCCCAGGATGGCCACAGTGGGCTGAGCAGGCAGACAGCAACTTCCTGCATCTGCAAATCGATTCTTCATGCCATTGGCCAGCAAGTGGGCCTGGGCATGGTGGAGGTGTTGAGAGGAGGAAGAGGCTGTGAGGAACAGAGGGCTCCTGTTTCCACCCATCATAGAGATAGAGTCCATCCTTTCTCCCTGACACTTCTGCAGTTTTCTGCTTATAATGATTTCAGTTGGCCTAAAGGAAATAAGCAGGAGCAAAGCTAATGAGGGTTATCGCTACATATTATCGCACCACAATTTCTAAGATTCCGTCACTCACTGCATACACCTGAGGATCCTAAGTACAATTTTTAATACATTTAGCACATTTG
>JASGAU010409033.1:0-28383 GCA_030220045.1 Australoheros facetus | reverse complement strand
AAAGACGTGAGCATGCCAGACTTGAATAGCATGCTGCTCATCTCTGCTTAAGGCAATGCTTGCGGTTATGTTCGCTTATTCTTCTTTAACCTACCTGGAGCTCTGATCAAACTGTCAGTGGGCTGGGTGAAGCACAGTATGTGGCAGGTTTTTCAAGAAGTCTGAAAATCTGCATTGATTTTTTTTATTTTTTTTTTATTTAAATGACAGCATTTTGAGCCCAATGATGTTGTCGGCCTAAGANCCGACAAAGTGTGAGTGGACAGCCGGTGTCTTACACACTGCTTTTGTTCCCATTGCCTGTTTACATCCTTCTCCTGGAACTCGCCAGCCCAGCCCCTCCTTCCTTCATGGCATGAAGTGTCATGGAACAAAATCTGTAATGAAAAGGGGAAGTTTTGACCTGACCGTCACCACCATAACAGATAAAAATAGTATAGTTTCTGAGTCAATCTAATTGCCAAGACAAAAGGATTAATGGCCCTGTGACGCGGTTACTGTAGTTCAGCTCCAAGTCAGTTCACTGTGCTTTTAATATTTGCCAGTTTTTATAAATGTCAATGAAAAGGTTTGTGCTAGAATAAAGGCTTTGGAAACTGCTTTAGTTTGGTCTTGCCTGTACTTAAAATGGCTTTTCAAGCCTGGCGTGTGTTCATTTCCAGCCCTGAGACACCCTAACCCCGCCGCTTCTGCTAATCAAGCTTGCATTGATCCAGCTATAAAGGTTTTATTGTTGCTGTCCTTCGTCGTACAGATGCTGATAGGAATGTCCTTATTGATGCATTTCACTGTGATGCAGCTTTGAATCTGCTAAACTGCCTTTGAAAGTCGTCCCCTCACTTGTCCGGCTTTTGTCCCGTCAAAGCAGGAGAATCACACGGATGTAATCTTAACGTAAAGATGCAGCGCTGCTGGTTTTGTTTCGGTTCTCGGCTTTGCTTTGCTTCGCTCTCGCTGAACAAAAGTGGATCACGCTTCAGAGCATTTATTTACTAGCTTAGTCTCCTGAGATCTGGTCCATATTCAAAGAAGGCCTACTTGCATGTGTGCTGTTTTTAAAAATAGAACACCCTCTGATGTGTGTGTTGTCAAAAGAATGACTCTTGGCTCTCTCCGTGACAGACCCTACTTCCAAAGGTCCCTCAAAGGATGGTGGGAAAGCTCTAATACAGCCACCGCCAGGTAAAACCGTCGGCTGTTGCCTGCACTGCGCTGGTCTTGGTGGCTCGCTTTTAAAGCATGTCGAGCTGTGTTCAAAAATAAATACAAAGAGGCTTTTCTCCTCCCTCGCCATGGATTCAGGGGGTAATATTTTCATTTGAATTGTTAATTGGGGAACTTCTGTCCTAAATGTGTTTGGCTGCAGCTCCTCCTCCTCCCATGTATTCATTTAATCAGCTTTATTTTTGGGGGCGGTTTAATTAAAGCCAAAATTAAAGGCAAGATTGCTTCTTGTGTCCATTGTGCTGTGGAGATTTTTAACTATGTGGAGCTTTTATTTTATTTTTTCTGCATCTGTAATGCTGGCTTGTCTGTGCTTTTGTTTTTTTTAATGCAATACAGTAAACTGATTCCACTCGGTTAACTTGTAACAAATTGTTGAGTAGCCTGAAGTTAATTTTAAAAACAAAAATTGAACAAATTTTCAGTAACCTGTGAAGTAAAATTTTTGTTATAGACTCAAACTGTTTTGGCTATATTTTAGCTCTAGTCTCTTCCTTTTAATGCCCCCCTCCCTAAAAGCCCCCTTTCTGGTGACTGGCTGCCCCTCGCCTGGCTTCTGCAAACTGAAGCCGATGCTTTAAAGCGACGCCTCCCGTGCTGTGAGACTCACTATGACTGAGATAGATATAGAAGGAAGTCTTCATTGTGCAAAAAGAGATCCTGAGCTTTTGGGTTAGAATATTTACCCATTTAAACTTGAAGTTGCTAATTGCATTAACTATTTCCCTCAAAGGGGAAATGATGACCGTTAGTGGTGCGTGAATTTGTTGCAGGTTCCCCAAAATGTGAAGAAATCCAGGCTAATCAGCCCTTGCATCTGTAAATCTTAAAATTTGGACCCCATGTGGGCGTTAAATAAAATCTAGTTCTTTAACCTCTTAATAACCTGTTTTTTTAGTAGCCCATCCATTTTAATAGAATTGTTGCCTCTTAAATAGCCAAATGTAACACAACAGATTTATTTAACCTGCAGCCAAAAAAAATAACCCTAAATGAGCTGCTCTTGACCAGGTGAGTGTTTAGAGGTTGGTACAACATGAAAATGTTAAACCCTGCACAAATGTTCAGTCCTTTATTAATAAAAGCTGTTTACCTCTGATTAAGCAGATTATTAAACCACAGTTCACATTACTCTGAAAAGCACAGCACATGAGCAGCACCTAGTGGCCGAAACGATGAACCGTTCTGTTCCACTTAAGGTTCGGGATGATCTGGTAATTAAGATGTGATTGTTATATTACTGCAACACAAAGGGATTGTAGCACAAATCCTTCAGGCATTGTCGGGAAATGGAGAAGAGAAGCGGACATCAGCAACTCTCAGACTGATTTTTCTCTTGTGCTGTTTTCAAACTGTGATCTCAGCTTTCTGGGGAAAGAACATTTATGCTTGCACACAGGGTACAAAAAAGTCCTGCAGACCTGAACAGTTTTGATTACTTTCCTTTGGATGAGGTGTTAGAGGATGTCAAAACCAAATGCAGACAAAGATTTGTTTTTATTTTATTTTTTCAAAACTACATAAAGTTAAACCCCCAAACAATGAATTAATCCTCCTACCAAATCTTGGCTGTGCATCTAAAGCCTGCTGTATCCTCTTCCTGTCACTGAGCTCCATTGTTGGTGAAGAACACTGTTGTATTGTGTTCAGATATCCTTCATTACCATAAACATACAGGCTGTAGTTTGGCTTGACTTTCTTCTGCTGCTGGAAATGCTTTGTTTGAACTCTGGTAACCTGCAGTGAAAATGGTTGCATCAAAATCATGTGCAGGTGAATTTTACGTGTTCATACATATTGATGTACATGGAACAATAGAAGTCTGAGATTACACCTCCCTCCACAAAAACTGCATGTTCCCTCCACACCCTGCATGAGCGGAGCCCTTTATCCAAGAGAATATCTGGATCTCTGTGACATGTTCTTGCACATCAAGACTGTTTCTCATATGTTTATGTATTTGAAGATGTTGCATGACTCCCTTTGGTAAATGATCCTTCCCAAAAGTCTTGGATATGGAGCACGTCATTAAGTCCCAGAGTTAATGACTTTTTAAATTGGGCTCTTAAGGTTGGTAAGCTGCACATTTGAATGAATATCCGTTCATAACTTTTTTTTTTTTTTTGAGCTTCCAGTAAAGGGCCATAGTCATTCTGCTGTGCCCGCTCTAAGTTGTAATGATGCTCTTGACAAGCTGTCACTTTCGTCAGTTAAAATAAATTTAAAGGTCATTTAAGTTCCTTTAGATGACTGTTATTAACCTGCAATGTCAGAACCCCCAGTGGTTAGTGGACCTCCCCCCATGAGCAAGGACTTTGTAATCTTGAGGAGGAAACCCTCTAAACAGGAAGGGAACCCCAGCAGAACGAGGTGCAGGGAAGAGCAGACATTTGCTGTGACCAGCTAAGTGAGAGGAAAGTAGCATAGACAAACGGGACAAAATGCACACTTGGAGAAACAGCAGACAAAAGCTTCAGAAGTCACAATAGTGGCATTTAGATGCACGGGGACTGAAAAGAGGGGGTGGAGAAGGAATGCTCAGTGTATCGTGGGAAGTCTGAGCCTATAGCAGCAAATCTAAGGATGCTAACATTTGCTACACAAAGTGATGCTAAGGATGTTGGTTCTGCCTTTGAATCACAAATCAAAGAGTAGGACAGATTAAACTTCAGCCTGATGATGGCTTATGGGGCAAAATTAATAAAGGTCGCCAAAATGATGAATACTGATCTGCAGGGGGAGACGTGAATGCACTGAGAGGAAAAGGCCAGGAGTAGTTTCAGGATTTTACTCTGGACCAAAATGTTGGCGAGATGCAGACAGCAAGATGGCAACCTCTGGACTCAAATCGCTACAGTTTCTGGTGGTTTCTCATTGCTCTGGCAGCAGAGCAGACCAGCTGGTAGGACAGGCAAACAAAACTGTTCTTGTCTCTTTTGTCCCGAGGTCTCGGTTGCTCCATTCAGCCAAGCTTTTTGTCAGTCATGTCACTCACTGAATGCTGACACCAAAACACACAGGGCCTGGGTGGGTGGGTGGGGGTTGTGCCACTTTTAGGTGCCCCTCGTCTTTAGAAGGTTGAAAGCCAGTTGCCAAAATGTACAACTTCACTCTTAATAGGATTTACAACCATTTGTTCATGCATGTCTGCTGCTGCCTTGACTTGACTCTTTCCCAAGTGTGAACAAGGACATATTTAAAAATGTCAGGTGTTATCCCGTGCCCTTTTTTTGTCTTTCAGAAGCCAACGTGAGCACATCAATCCAGGTGAATTCCACCGCCAGAGGTTCTGCTGCTGCCTGGGCCATACTTCCTGTCTGTGAGTACATGCCACCCTCACACCTGTATGATTTTAACAGTAATTTGAGCCCTGATTTGAGATCTTTGGCACTCTTTGGGAATCCTGACCATTTTTGGTGCCCATTCATCTCTTCTCAGTGCTGCTGGCGATGGCGGCAGCAGGCGGCTACCTGATGTGGAGAAACTGGCAGCTGAAGAACCAGAAGAGCATGAACTTTGACAACCCAGTCTATCTGAAGACCACAGAAGAAGACCTCAACATTGACATCACGCGGCACGGCGCCAATGTAGGACACACGTACCCTGCGGTGAGTCGAGAATCCAGAGGAACATACTGAGGGGTTTGTGCAGATTCTAACATCCAGAACTTCTAGGCCCACGTCCAATTATTCTGTCTAACGATGAGAATCTGGTCACTCATCATACAATATTCATTCCTCTGCATTGAGTGGAATCTCTACGTAGGCACCACGTGGGTGGTGGTAGATGACTCGAGTCCTTGTGCAGTTGTCCTTAGCGATGCCTGTCCATTTTCCCCTCATACACCTGGCCAGGTTTTTGGGAAATCCTGCCAACAGACAGACTGAACCAATCACATAACCACCTCAGTGAGGGTGAAAATAACCATATGCTGCAGTTTCTGAGCAGCTTAAATAATTCCAGTCACTCAGAAGATGGAGCTTGCATGTTAATGACCTCCACGGTCACCATGACCTTGTGGTCCGTAGTAATCCTTAGTGTTCATTGTTGGCAGTCTGCGGAGCGCATCACTCGGTACACAGATTAAACAGATTAACCTAAGCTCGACGGGGGCCACAAGATGGACACGAGCCTCTGCCGTCGCCCTCACAGCTGCAGCAGATGTTTCTCTCTGCAGATCTCACTGGGGAAAGGCAACATGAGTTCAATAGGTGCAGCACACACCTTCCCCTTAAACTACTACACTGTTATTGTATGAATGTAGCAGAAGGTGCAGCTTGGGAATTAATGAGCCTTTTTTAAAGTGGCTTTCTAAACCATTCTCCTCCTCCTCCTCCCCCCTTCCTTTCTCTTCCTCCAGATTTCAATAGTGAGCACAGAGGATGATTTATCCTGATCGTATTGGGTTTTTTAAAATTTTTCCATGGTTGCATGGCGCCTCCTCGTTCCAGTGCGGGCGGTTGACCGTAGCAGCAGCAGCAGACCTTACAGTACGACCACATGCCTTCTGAAGTGCATTAAACCATTGTGTGTGGCGAAGAGGAAATCTTATTTATTATGTGAATACTACAATGAATTGTCCCAGCTGGTTTCACTTCACGTCCAAAGTGATTTTTTTTTTTTTTTTTTTCTCATTTTTTGGCCACGGACATTTTCCAGTCATGCNGCCCCGCCCTCTTTATGGAGCCTGACACTTGTGGGGTTTTGTGGATGCGAGATTTATTTCGGTAAACTGTCCTGAGGATAGAAGTTGAAACAGGATCTGAGCTCCCAGAAAACCGACACAGCAAGTGTTTGAAGACTACATGAAACGCTAGGGTCAAAGGTCATTTAGAATTAAGGCTTTAATGGGGGGGAAAGGTGGTCCAGACTTTATTTGTTTCCTCAGATGTGAATATTTATGTATGATCATGTTTTGGACAGTAATATCTAAAATATGTAAGTTTTCTTTCATTAATTTCAGTGTTTTCTCACCACCTCCTAGAATGCATTCTTTATTATTATGATTATTATTATGATTATTATTATGATTATTATTATGATTATTATGGCTGTGTAAATTAACCATGGTTACAGCTTTTGTAAACACTGTACATATTTACCCATCATCCCTCTGACATGATCGTCAATCAGGACTCTTCGATGCACTTTGATCAAATGTTCCTCGTGTAAATAAGATTGTATACATTTGACTTGAAATCCGTTCTTTTTGCTATGGTTGGGCGTCGTACCAGCGTTAGTTCAGATGTATTTAAGAGGAGGGGGAAAAAAACCCCGACACAACACAATGAATTTGGTAAAACTATTTTGTATGTTTGTGTGCTGTTGCTGTGAACTTTTTCTAGCCTTGTACAGGGGGGGAGGGGACACAAAGAAAAAAAGTGGGAAAGCTCTGTATCTGAGGAAACTGATGCGCAAATCACTTCGAAATTAAAATCTAATCCACAACTGTTCAGAACTTGCTGTCTGTTTCTTAAATCATGCATAAATATTGTCTCGTGTGATGGACAGCCTCTGCGACACCCCCTGATTGGTGGAACTGCTGTTTTTGCAGCCGCCTCTTGAGCTGTATTTAGTTTTTGTGGAGTCATAAGTGAACATGTGTGTGGGTGAGATGTAACATGTATTGCATTAGCTGACTTGACGCAATCTTAAACACCCAGCGACGATGGGTATCATGACAGTAGTTGGAACTTTTTTTTTTTTTTTGTAACGAGGGTTTTCTGTTTCAGGATCTGTGAGCTTACATAAACGACGCAAACTACAAAATTAATCAACTGAGCGCTTCCTATTCCAAAGGGATGAGTCATGGATATCTATGAATGATTAAAATGAAGCACTGTTGTTGCAAATACAAGAATAATGCTGCAGAAAATTGTTAATCTTGTGAATTAATTGCATATGTGAAAATATTGACTCAAAGATTAGATCAGAGCTCTGAATCTTTAACTTGGTACATTAAATTTACTGTGTTCAGTTCTGTCACTTCAGTTTGGCACCAAATCAAAGTGAAACTAAACTTGATTGAGAAATGCTGTAAAGACCCCCCCCCCCCAAAAAAAAACCAAAACAAATCTAAGACATTTTCTGCATTGCCAGCTGAATGCATGCAAACCCCCGTGGCACATAAAGACTGCTTTGTAACTTTAGAGCTCGAATATTAAATATGGTACTTGCAGCCAATTTTAAACCAAATTTCTGAACATAACAGTCTGCAGACCAAGTTGTATTCAGAGCATAAGTTACCATGGTGCTCTAGCCAGGTACAAAGCCACCTTTGACACTTAAATGGTTAGTTACAAGTAATTGCACTGAAAGCTGCGCAGCGGCACGTCTCAGATGTGTAAAGATGTACTCACTGAATGCACTCAGAACTGGAAATAATGTGAAACTGTAACCACAGGCGGGAGTGACTCTCCTGTAGGTAACGACTTAAACACTCGCTCTCTGCATCTAGCACGGTTTAATCTGCAGAAAATCACTGCTCCAGTCTCATCTCAGTCACATCAGGGACGAACACGAGGATCCGTGTATGTAAAGGGAAGTGGATTGAGAAGCAGAGTTCCTTTTTATTATCCCTGTTTAACTGCAGGAAAGATTGATCTCCACCTAACTGAGTACTAATTGAGGCAAATGCATCAAACACACACTCTTAGATTAAGGCAGAGATTTAAGATTTGAAGTCATGGATGAAGGAAGGCTGCATCTCACTTGTATTTGGGACTGAATATGGAGGTTCTGAGATCTATTTAAGGAGTATCCTAAACGGGGGGGATCCTTGATTTAGCATCGTTTGAGCTAATTTCGGGTTAAAGTCAGATTGTATTAATCCACAAACTGTCCAAAAACCACAAAGTTTTTAAATGGCTCAGTTATGGTGCTTGCTTTCAGTTTTTTTGGAATTCAGTCTGTGAATACATACAATCCATCTGCGTTTTCTGCTGATCATCCAGAGTCCGCTCAGGGTGGCAGCTGGTTAGTTTGTCCATCCGTCCCCTCTCAAGGACACTTACTTCTGGTGGAAACCCCCAGCTGATCAAAGGAGCAACAGCTCCTCTCTGAGCCTCTTTAACCGTTGGTCCAGATATAGAAGAAAACTCTTCTTGTGTAAGTTTTTCGGTGTAGTGAGGCTATAAAGCATAGACTGTATAAAAGAGGGACATAGATGCTACAACATCACTTGCTGGCTTTTATCAGTAGTTCTTGACAAGCCAGAAATGACCATATTTGGACAAGACGGTGGAGTGCAAAGTTATCAACTCACAAGCTTCTTTCATAAACAGTATAAATGCAATGCATAGATGCACGTCTGGTAAGTAGCGCTAGACTAAGAGACTGGAATTAACCCCACATTTATTATGAAGGGGGAAACTGGCTGAAGCAGGTCGCAAACATGTTTATTTCTGAGGTATTTTACCACGGACGTCTGAGGATCGACTCGAGTCTGCCTCAAGTGGCCATTAGCGGAACTGCAGTTTTTGGCATTGTCCTGAACCCAAACACTGCCTCCATTTTTTTCAGCCATGGTGGATCCCACTGATCATCCTATGGGTATGTATCTATGACTTAGACCACATATAGTGAAGTCACAGCTGCAGCAGTTTAGATATGAAAATTTTGCCACCTACAGTGTAAGAGAGGAATTGCTCCTGTAAGTTTAATTTGTGCTGTTTGTAAAAGCTGTCAGAACTGCATTTTACGGCTGCTCTGCATCATTAAATATCTAATGCTGATGTAAACTGGTTAAATACTGTTCTGTCATACAAAATTCTCTCAGAAATGTAGTGGTTTTCAAACACAGTGCACTGGATTGACCTAAAACCGTATTAAAATGATCACATTTGACCCCAATTTACCAGACTTGTAAAGTTAGGGCTGAGTAGGTGGGAGGGGAGGGAGAGCGTGAGAGATCAGGAGATGGACAGATGAGGATAACCGTATTTAAATCTTTAAGCACCCGGATCATCTCAGTCAGCAGCATTACGCGAGGAGAATCACTTCCCTCGTCACTGTGTGTGGTGTTGTGTCTCTAACAGTTGTGTGCATCTGTTTGAACAGTATGATTTCTTTATTTCTGAATGTGTGAGAGAATGGGATATGTGTGTGTGTGTGTGTGCAGTTTACACTTAACGTTTTGAGCAGCGAACATGTTTAACCACCTCAGAGCTCGCAGCAGGAGTTTGTTCTCCAGCTACAAGCCCGGCAGCTGGACTCAAGAGGTCAAAGAACCGGTCGAACACCTGGACTTGATCAGCGCCTTTGTGAAGCCATGGAACTCCATGCAGGTCAGTCACTCGCTTTATTTTTGATGGAAGTGTTTTCATTTGATTTTGATTTGTAGCTATTCTAAAAACTTGATTTGAACTTTTGGCTTTTTGGTTGATTTTGTAAAAAATTCTGCAAGTCCAGCCCAGCTAAAATAAAATACAGTGGCACTAAAAAAAAAGAAATGGCTTTCTAAAAGAAAATAGCTTAATAATGCCCTCCAGCAGGTCAAAGATGGCTTATAACAAAAATGAGTATTAAAGTCAAGTCATTTGTTCAATTTTTAGGGTTTTAAGGCTGCTAATTAATACATATTCCAAGGAAAATTCCCCTGCTGCAGCAGCCAACAAGGAAAAAGAAATGACATGAAAGAAAGGAGCTCAATTAAATAATAACTAAAGTAAAATAACAAAGGAGATCGATTGAAAAGCTTTATTTTTCAAGGGGAAAAATAGGTTTAAATCGATTGCGTTTCAATACTATGTAAATGGTTAAATATGTAGTAAAAAAGCTCAATGAATTCAATAAAGCAAAATAAATCAGACTGCACAGAAAATGTCAGATGACTTTAAAGTGTCCGAGTGTAACAGTGTAAAGTGTAGTGGGCAGTGTGATAAAGTGGCAGGTGTGTATGCAGCATTAAGCAGTGCAGGGTTTAAATATACAACTGGCTTTAGAGAGCTGATGATTTTCTGCTACACAAAAGTGTTGTTGTATAAGTTTCTTGCGTGCTTCCTGTATCTGCTCTGCTGCCTGTCCTGTAGCGCTGCAGAGGTTAGATTAGTTATCCAAGATGTACTGTGACCGCAGTCATCTGTGTTTGCAGGCTTACCACAGGCGAGTGAGTGTGTAATGACTGCACACCAAAATTGGTGTATAAAAGCCCAAAAACACATCGTTTTATTGAGCCACGCTTTTATATTGATCAGATCTAATTCCACATTTTTAAGGTTCTGTTATTTGATAATGCCTTATTTATTTCATACTGTCTGATCGTTGAGTCCATCAACAGGATCTTTTGTTTTATTTTAAAGGACCTTGGCAGAGATATCTATGATATTTATGCCGAGTATGAAAACGAGGAGGTGGAGGATCGATTGCCAGTGTCTCCCTCCCGCCTGCTGAATTCTCCAACCAAACACTTCGTTCTCAACATCAATGTTGGAGGAACGGTACTTAATTTATTTATTTTGGCACAAATGTCCTGCATAAATATTAATGTTGTTACTTTATTATTGGACTGAACTTGACCATCGTTCATAATTAACAAGCAGCAGAATCTGCACTAGGAGGCACGCTTGAGTCATTGTCAGGCTGTGAGATGTCTGTGCCACAGCCTTCTTGCTCAGAGGGTCCTACCTCTGACCCTGTGCGATCTATGGTTCTGATCTGCTCCCATCAAAAATGCCAGACTTGATCCCTCTTTTTGATGCTCTCATTTTTTTTTAAAAAAAAGAGGGAAATGGCAAATTTATAGTGCTGCAAATGTTAAATTTGATGTATCAGACTTACACAAACTCTGAATAGCAGTGACCAATGCTGTGGCTACTATAGACCACATAGAAAATGGATGTTCCACCAGGGTCCTTTACAAGTTCCTGAAAGTTGCCGAGGAGAACTCCTGATCAGATGCCTGACTCACTCTATTTGCTCTTTGGGATTCAAAGGTTCAGGAGTTCTCCTCTGAGCCTCAGACAGGCCAGAGGAGAAGACCCAAAGCTCATGGGCATCAGTGAGAGCTGAAACCAAAAACTGTATATAAAAGATGGACATCACCCACTGGTGTCCAACGCTGCATTTTACTAACTGCAGCTATTCTGCACACTTACATCCACTCTTGATTAGTATTTTAAAACATTGCGTACTTATATACATTCTCTTCTGTTATTTTATTTCTCCAGGTGTATCACCTGCCTTACAGGTTAGCTGCCAGGTATCCAAAGACACGGATTGGCCGCTTGGCCACATACACAGACCACAGCAGGAAGCTGGACCTGTGTGATGACTATGTCGTCCAGAGCAATGAGTTCTTCTTTGATCGTGACCCTACAATTTTCCACAACATCTTTAATTTCTACAGGTGACATAAAACACTTGAGGTGAAATATTGTAAAATACACACACAGTCACTGCGTGGGCTCAAGATCTCCTTTGCAACACCTTGGATTGATCCTAGATGCTGTTTTCCTGTCTTTTTTTTTCTCTGTCAGAACTGGAGTGTTGTGGATTAAAGACGAGCTGTGTCCCCGCAACTTCCTGGAGGAGATAAACTACTGGGGGGTCAGAATCAAAAACAGCCAGCGCTGCTGCCGCATCTCCTTTGAAGAGAGGCAGGACGAGCTGAATGAGCAGCTGAAAATACAGACGCAGCTGATTGCAGAGATGGGTGTACTGGTGAGTTAGACTGGATGGCCAAAAGTATTCACTCACCCATCCATAGTTTAATTCACTTGTGCATAAAATCAAGCACCTAGGTATGCAAACATTACTGAAAGAATGGGTCGCTCTCAGCTCAGTGAATTCCAGTGTGGTACCGTGATAGGATGATACCTGTGCAACAAGTCCAGTCCTGAGATTTCCTCACTACTAAATATTCCACAGTCACCTGTTAGTGGGATTATAACTAAGTGGAAGTGATTGGGAACAACAGCAACTCAGCCACAAAGTGGTAGGCCTCATAAAATCACAGAGCAGGGTCAGCTGATGCTGAGGGTCATAAAGCACAGAGGTCACCAACTTTCTGCAGAGTCAATCACTACAGACCTCCAAACTTCACGTGGCCTTCAGATCAGCTCAAGGACAGCGTGTAGAGAGCTTCATGGTTTTCCATGGCCGATTCCTTACATCCCCAAACACAATGCAAAGCCACCACTGGACTCTAGAGCGGTGGAGAGGTGTTCTATGGCAATCTGATGAAGGAGTCTGGGTTTGTCGGTTACCTAATCCAGACCCAGGAGAACAGTACTTGTCTGACTGCATTGTGCCAAGTGTAAAGTTTGGTGGAGGGGGGGGGGGGGGGTTATGGTGTGGGGGTGTTTTTCAGGAGTTGGGCTCGGCCCCTTAGTTCCAGTGAAAGGAACTCTTAATGCTTCAGCACACCAAGACATTTGGGACAGTTTGATGCTCCCAACTTTGTGGGAACAGTTTGGGGATGGCCCCTTCCTGCCCCAACATGACTGCACACCAGTGCACAAAGCAGCTCCATAAAGACATGGATGAGCCAGTTTGGTGTGGAAGAACTTGACTGGCCTGCACAGAGTCCTGACCTCAGCCTCATAGAACACCTTTGGGATGAATTAGAGCGGGGACTCAAGGGTGATTTGGGACAGAAGGATAGTTGCAAGAGTGAAAGGGAAAATTTGCAAGATGGTAGTGAAACCTGCTGCGATGTATGGTTTGGAGAAGGTGGCACTAACAATTGGCAGAGCTTGAGGTGCCAGAGTTGAAGATGTTAAGTTTTTCATTGGGTTTGGAGATAAAGACAAAGAGGCAAGGCTGAGATGGTTTGGACATGTACAGAGGAGGGACAGTGCATCTATTGGGCAAAGGATGTTGAAGGAGCTAAACAGGAAGACCACAGAAGATTCGTGGATGTCGTGAAGGAGGACATGCAGAGGGTTGGTGGGACAGAGGAGGATGATGGGGATGGGGCAAGGTGGAAGCAGATAATCTGCCTGTGGTGACCCCTAAAGGGAGCAGCTGAGAGAAGTATAAAGTACCAAACTAATGAAATATTAGTGCTTCAGATTTTGTGTCTGAAATGCTAACTGCTTGGATGCTGTGTACCACACAGCAAGTTCACGTTATTTGTCATCATTTGCCATTAAAAATGCTCCAAAAGGCACCAACAACACAAATATGATAAATAGTTCCAGTTTAGTGATTCTATTTGTCAGAGGTCAAGTTGTTCTGAAGGGACAGTTTGGCTGCAGAGACCAAAACAGCTTTAAAGTTGGCAATTTTAACATGGGAGCCTATGGGTATTGACTTGTTTTGGAGTCCTGCCTCAAGTGGACACTAGAGGAACTGCAGGTTTCATCAGTTCTGTTTCATCTTTAATTTTTCTGCCCCTGAGTTGTTGTTGGTTGTTAATAGTTCTACTTACAAGACAGCTGTGTTTTTCACGAATATTAAATGTTAGAGGATCAAACAGGAAAAGTCTCTGATACAGTATCAGTCATTTGACTGTTTTAGGATGTCTGTCTTCAAATTCAGCACAAATGTATACATGCCCTTGGATTTTAATTTGTGCTCCTCACAGCTCAGAAAAGTTAGAACCTTCTCTGTAAGAAGTGGATAATCCGCAGGACACAGGAGGCAGTTTGTAATCAGTGACTTTATTTATTTTGCCACCGGTCGGACTCCATATGTTTAACAGTGCTGCAAAATAAAATGTCAAGGGTTCATCACCTACTGCTGCCTCATTGGTTCAGCAGTTATTTTTTAACTGTGATTTGGCAGTAATCTGCTGGCTGACTCTGAGTCTGTTTGACCTACATTATAAATCACCACTCCGCTCTGCTGTCTTGACAGATGGGGAGAAGAGAATAAGCTTTTCCTTGGCACAGATTTATACAGTTTGCTGTGCCAGTTTTTTTTTGGGTTTTTTTGGCTTTATGACCTGTCTTGACATTTTATTTGTTTGGTGGTTTTGTCCTCATTTCAAAACTCCATATTTTTTTGCTTATTTCTAGTGACCATTAAGTTTGATTTCATTTTTTTAACCAGAAAAACAATAAAACTTTTGCTGATTATATCCTGTTACTGATGCATTTCCACCCTGCAGGTGGAAACGAAGGAGAATGAGGAGCTGTTTAACAGTATGATCTTCGGGCAGACCCGGAGGAAAATCTGGAACCTGATGGAGATGCCGTTCTCCTCGATCACAGCCAAGCTGGTGGCGGTCGCCTCCTCCATGTTCGTGCTGGTGTCGCTGGTCGCCATGACCCTCAACACCGTGGAGGAGATGCAATACAAGGCGTGTGTAACACTGAAGCTTCGTAAAAGCTGAAATCTGTAACATCCCTGTAATGCCTCGGAGCCTGTTTATCGATTATTAATAGTTAAAACATCAGAAGCAGTATTTTTAAAATATCTTTCACTTTATGTTCTCTGTTTTAGACGCCATCGGGTCAGCCCAGCGGCAGGTTCTACGGCGAGTATGTTGAGTCGCTTTGCATCACCTTTTTCACCCTGGAGTACCTGCTGCGCCTGGTCTCCACCCCTGACATCAAGTGCTTTGTACGCAGCGTGCTGAACACAGTCGATCTGATCGCCATCCTGCCACACTACTTGCAGATGATCCTGGAGTGCTTTGAATACAAGGACATCCACATGCACTCTGGAGACATTGAGACAGTAGCACGTGTCGGGAAGGTAAAGAAAGATGGGAATGGTGGTTATGAAATTTGTGTATGTCTTATCCATTTTTACTAGTGGTTTCTTTTTGTTTTTGTTCCTCTGCAGGTTGGGCAGGTTCTGAGGATCATGCGTCTGATGAGAATCTTCAGGATCTTGAAGTTGGCTCGTCACTCGACGGGCCTCAGAGCCTTCGGCTTCACTCTGAGGCAGTGCTACCAGCAGGTCAGGGTGTCTCTGGGAGAAATGGTGAAGGAAGAGTTTAACAAAATGCTGAAATTTCTCTAAATGTCTGCATCTGTGCAGGTGGGCTGTTTGTTGCTCTTTATCGGCATGGGGATCTTCATGTTTTCAGCCATGGTGTACACGGTGGAGCACGATAGCTACAACACCAACTTCACCTCCATGCCACATGCGTGGTGGTGGGCTGCTGTGAGTCGACACAAAAATGCACACACCAGCAACTTTGTGAGGTCCACCTGTTCATTAATGGAATGACATGACAGCAACTCAGGCATGCAGACCTGCTGAAATTCAAACTGAATGGGGTAGAAAGGTGATTTAACTGCTGATCTACTGGAATTTTCCCACACAGCCATCTTTACAGAGAACGCCCTGAAAAAGAAAAAAATGTCCTGGGCAGTTCTCTGGGTGAAAATGCCTTGTTGATGTCAGAGGAGAATGAGTAGGAAGTTTGAAGCTGATAGGAAGGCAACAGTAACTTAAATAACCACTTGTTACAACCACGCTATGCACAAGAGCATCACGTGGTCCTCATGTGGAACTTTGAGGCTGATGGGTTGCAGCAGCGGAAGACCACACCGGGTTCCACTCATATCAGCTAAGAACAGGAAACTGAGGCTGCAGTTGGCACAGGCTGACCAATGAGATGAAATAGAAGACTGGAATGTTGTCTGGTCTGACGAGTCTTGATTTTTGTTGCAACATTCAGGTGGTAGAGTCAGAATTTGGCGTCAACAACATGAAACCACAGATCCATCCTGCCTTCTATCAGTGGCTCCTGCTGCTGCTGGTGTAATAGTGTGGGGGGATATTTTTATTGGCACACTTTGGCTCAGTACCAACTGAGCCTTATCGAAACACCACAGCCTACCTGAGTATTGTTGCTGATCATGTCCATCCCTTTATGGCCACATCTTCTGATGGCTGCTTCCAGCAGGAGAACGCACCATGTCACAAAGTTGAAATTGACAGTAAGGCAAAAGGTGTACTTAATAAAGTGTCAGTGAATGTTCTGTTGCCTCTCAGCAGCTCAGGAAATGGTCGCAGCGTTTCATTTGTTAATTTGTGTTTCTGGACACAAATCTCCCCCACCCCCTTCACCAACCTCCTGTTTTTGTTTTGTTACAGTCTTTCTATCTCTGTCTATTTTTGTCTTCATAGTTTTTGTCTCTTTCACTCGTCAGGTGAGTATTTCCACAGTGGGTTACGGCGACATGTACCCAGAGACCAACCTCGGTCGCATCTTCGCCTTTGCCTGCATCTCCTTTGGCGTGATTCTCAACGGCATGCCCATCTCCGTCCTCTACAACAAGTTCTCCGACTATTACGCCAAACTCAAGGCCCACGAGTACACTGCCGTTACAAAGGCCCGCGGGAAGGTGCGCCTCGCCAGGAGGGCGGCAAAGAAGTTCTCAGAGTTCTGTGATGACGCCGTTCACCTAAAGTGACGCCATTGGCTTGTACTGTAGAAATTTAAGAGGAGAATTAAAAATTGTGAAATCAGATTCCTGATTTCACAATCAGGAATCTGATTGTGGAAAAATCTGTGGCCGAAACGGCCACACAAGCAACAGTTAGGCTTCGTCTAGACTGGCAACCGGATGGTGAGAGGCTGTTGGAAACTTCCTCCGCCAACACTTTTCTGATATCAGTTAGTCAGGTGTGCAGGGAAATGGAAGCCAGGCATTGTACTTCTCATTCTACCTCTGTTTTCATGTTACTCAGTTATTTGTACAACTTTTCATGTGGGCAGCAGAGTCCAGCGTCCCGCTCTGTCCTCACAATTTTAAGAGCGACTGTAAATACATAAGAGGACACAGTTGGAAAGCAGATTTTCACAACTAGTTCTGACTGTTCAGAACCCGGGCCTGATGTGACGAGATATCTGTCAGATAACCTCCATCTGTCTGAACCGCAATCATTTAAAGCCAAACTTGAGGACTGCTTTGTTGAGGACTGCAATCTGTGTATTTATGCATATTTTCACCTTCCTCTATGCATGACATAATCCTAATTAAAAAAAAAAAAAATCATACTGGGTTTAAATTAGGCCATTGTAGCCTTCAAGGTTGTCTCCTTATGCACCTCTAGACAGTCGCTTGTGCTGCTGATATTTTTACATCACTTCCTAGAAGTCGTGTTCTGACAACCACCACAAAGTCTCAGAAACTTTAAAAGTTGTGTGTTTTCAGTTCAGTGAGAGTGGGCACATGATGAACGTGCTGCAGATGATGATCTGCCGAACTGCCTCCTCCAAAAGCCTCTGGGTGTAGAACTGTGTGTGCTGACAAATTGATGGTGTTCACGCCAAACATGAAGTTCTGCCTCACTGGAGTGGGGTGGGGTGGGGGTGCATGGACTTAACTTATAATGTCCATCTGATAGGGTATGGATAAAAGCATAGCTTGGTTGGTTTTTGATGCGTCACCACATCTTTCTAGACTGAGTCGTGCTGTGATGGCTGAAGTTATTAATTTTACCTCTGTATGAAAACTTAGATTATTCAGTAATTTAAATAAAACCCACATTTATAAAAGATCTGATGTCAGTCTCCATTTTTTGTTGCAGCTTATGATCTGGGTAGCAACGTAAAATTTGGGATGCCTGAGAAGTCCTGGACGAGCCCCCAGTCTGATATTTAACCAAGGTTTAAATACCTTCAGCTTGTGTGGATGTATATTTGTTTCTTTTGTGAACACATCTGAAGGATGAGTTCACCCAAATGCTCCTGGTCACATTCGTGAAGTATCCCAGCCCTAAACTGCCACCAGGGAGGAGGATCCTTGGCATGAAAGTCGAGGGTTAGTTTTACAGGTTTCTCTTTGTGTAGTGGTCCAAACATGGAAGCAGCCCAGATTTTTTTTTTTAAAAGCCTGTCATATCTGGCATTTTTCACAATCAGAATGATGATCCAAAAGCACTGATGTACCAAACATATTTGCTTTTACAAGAACAGCTCTATATGTTTTCTATAGGCTATTTTTGTTAATGTTTGTATTTTTATTTATCTTTTTTATTTAGTTATTTATGCCAAGAAAAAAAAATCGAAGAAAAGTAGATATACACAAGCAAATAACCTTGAAGGGGACAGCAGTCAAATTTAAATCAGGTGAACCATTTGCTTTTTTTTTTGGAGGGCATCTTAATTAGATTTCTTTAATTGCAACTCATACTCCTGAAGTAATTCCCAGCATGCATTTGGAGGAAGTTACAGAAACAACCTCTGAATCAGTGATTATTTAATCCAAACACATCTATGCAGAAGCTGTTAAAGCCTCCATCCTCACTCTATCAGTCCCACATGTAATCTGGGATTGAGGAGCAGACATCAGCACAGAAATGATCCATAAGTGAATCGCTCAACATCTGGACAGTGACTGGGAGGCCTGTTTATCTGTCCCATGAGTCTGAATGAAGCAGTTTCATCAGCTTGGCTTGAACAGTTTGTGACCAAAGTGAATCTCTGACAACTTTCTTTCAGAAAAGATCACGCTTGCTTCAGACTGAGGTAAGAAGAATTGAGGCAATTTTGTGATGCAACTCCTGTTCAGGCAAAATGACGTCTTTCACACCAAACTGAGAAAAAAAAATGACATCATTAAAGAAGACTTATGATTATTTCCAGCTCCATATTTTGATTTTTGGGCTCTGCAAGAGGTCAAATGATCTTTTTAATCTTATACTGGGCTCTGGTGCAGCCGCTCAATTCATCCTGTGTCTGAAACCAGCTTAGCTAATTTCCATTCAGGCCAGCTTTCTCCTGATTGGCTGCCCAAAGAGAGGTCTGGACAGCAGGTGGGTGAGACTTAGGGCTATCCCCTCTCTCTGATATCACAGAGAGCCAGGAGCAGAAAAAGTCTTAAACCTTAAAGTGTTCTGAGCAGTCTGAAGCCTGAGGCTCACAGGGATTACTCGGCTTTCACACGGTACGTGGTGCGCTCTGTGCTTGCTGCTGGGTTCAGTGCATCGCTGAGAGGACAGAGCGGATTTTTCAAATCTTCCGAGTCTGTTTTCTCTACTTTGTCACACAACTTAGATCAGTGGATGTGTGAAAGTAAACCTGCTTCCAAGACTTTTACTGCTGCGCTCTCAATCCAAGCTCCAACTTTGAATAATTCAGTCCCAGCATGCATTTGGAGAAAGGTAAAGAAACAAGCTCTGAATCGGTGCTGTTTGTTCCAGTATGTGTGTATTGTTCAAGTGGAAAATGAAAAACCAGTTACTGATGATCTGTTGATTATAATAAAAACAAAATGTAATTATCACAATAGTCTTTATTTTGCAAACACATTTTCTTTGCAGCTGATCACTCACAACATATAAAATCTAACAAAACAAATGAAGGCTGACCGGATGAATCCGAGCTCACCTCAGTGACCAAAACACTTCGGTGTCTGTCCTTCAGATCGTTCAGTTTATGCTTTTAATGTGAACGATGAAGTGCTGACTTTCAAAGACAGCAGCTGGATGGGGGGGGTGAAGTGAATCGGTTTTCCTCTTCCAAACACTTTTCCATATTTCCCAAAATCAAATCAAATTCCCATCCACTGAAATTACACGGCAGTGTGTCAGGTCGTATCCTCTTCCTGAAAAATGTTCCCATTTGCTTCCACAATCGCTCGCAGTCACGCGGGCGTCGGTGCCGTGTTTAACATCAGCAGTTTATTAGGGAGAAGAAGTCTACTTGGTCAGATTCTCCAGCAGGATCTCCACCCCTTTGTTGTTGCTGATGCTGCTGAGCTCCGACCTGATGGACTCCAGCGCCGCCTTCACCTCCGCAGCCACGGACTTATCACAGCTGTTCAGGAGACTGCAAAGAAGAAAAAAACACAGAGGGCAAAGGGTTTCAAAACTTTGTTAGGTCGGTAAGTTTGAGAGTACACTGTAATTTAATAGTGACACTCGTGATACCCTTTATCTCTGATCTGGGTTTCAGGTTTTGTCCAGCTAGCTAACGCAGAGAGAGCCTGGCTGAGTTGAACTTCAGTTGTAGTACACCCCTAAGGAAATATCCTCTGAAGTGAGATAAATGTGTGTTTGCCTACTGACCTGCAGAGCACCATGGCTCCTCTGTTGACTTTGGCCCAGCTCTTCATCTTATCTGTCCCAACTGTGTCCACCAGGATCCTCCCAAACCGCTCTGAGAGGGTGAGAGAGGCAGAGATTAACAAACATAGTTTAGAGCTACAACAGCTTGTTTCAGAAAGGCTGATTATTCTAGTAGAGTCCAATAATAATCTGTAGTCTTGATGTGGAGTGAGTTTCCTGCAGGTGTGCAGGGGTACTGCAGTTTGTGAATCCCAGTCTGGTGAACTTTGCAGCAGATACACACTCCAAAGCTGTGTTTGGCTTTTAGTCCACTGAATAACGGCTCTCTGCCTGCAGTGTTTTAAAAAAGCTCTAACAAATCCTCCTTTTTTCTGGAGCTAAGCTGTTTTCACACGTTGCCTTTAACCTTTGGAGACACTGCTGTAGAGAGGTGCATGTGAGAATACAAATGTCCAACAGTGGAATCGGACATTAGCAGGTCTTTAACCTGACAGCTCGCCAGTAGTGTGAGTGTGCTAAAAGCGCAGATCAGCACCAAGTGGGTGTCACGTGTCCTGCCTCCTTCCATTTTTCCACTAGTGCAAATACATCTGTCAGGAATGAGCTTCACATCTTCTTATAGTACAGGGGTGTGTGTGTGTCTCCTTACCTTCCTTGCCGGCCTCTGCCAGCGTGACGTCCTGCTCTATGAGCCACTTCAGCACCAGGTGTCCTGCTGGATGCTCCGCCATGTGAAGCTACAGAGGAAATTGGTTTAAAGTGATGAACAGCAGATCTAAAGTCACCAAATATCCAACTAAAAAGAAATGTTGATTCTGAGTTTCAAACTTCGGTCACACACCTGGCCTTTAATCCCTCCTGGCACTAACTCCTGATTGGCCAGCTGAGCCACAGCCGTCATGGCGGGCCGCAGGTCCCCGCAGGCCGACGCCAAGATGTCGCTGATGGTGACGCTGGTCGCCTTGTCCATCGCCATGGTGGCTGCATTGTTATGGAGGTACTCCAGCAGCGGTGGGGAGACGACTTCCAGCAGCTCCTTCCTCCGAGTCGCTGCATTCTTTTTACTGCAGAGAGGGGAAAATATGACCTTAACGACATCTCAGACCTTCATATATCACCATTATTTTATCTGGGCCGAGTCTTAAATCTTTTGTTTACTTCCAATCAAACAATACCATCCATGCTGCTGTTACCTGTGTGCGTTTGCATCTCCTTGCTCCAACACCTTGATGATCTCCGGCAGCAGGTGAGCAGGGTCTCTGGGGCTCAGCAGGTAAACCAGAACCTTCTTACCGTACTTGTTACCCATGACTTCTTCCAGAGATGCTAGGATCTCCTGCAAAGGTGGGACACACAGGACTGTGTGCTCAGTCATGTTTTGCTTAAATACTGACTTTCTAAATGAAGTATTTTGCATTTGTTTTTTCTCCGTCCCCGACTTCACCCAACATCAGACTTACTGAGAGCACGGCCTGTTTGACCAGCTTGGTGTCGTCCACACAGTCGAATATGGCCAAGAGAACCAGGTGAGCGAACTCCCCCTGTGGATTCATCCGAGCATCAGTAAATAAATCACACACACTTCCTCACGCTGAGGAATTTTAATGTATGAATACGAGATCGAAGAACCAGCTGTTAATCAGCCAAAGACAGAGAGGGAGAAGCACGGAAATACACACTGACAGAGAAAACACACTAATTTAGCAGAGATGTCTGTTCAAAATATTCGGTCAGGTAAAAAATAAGGTGAAAAGAAAAATATCCTAAACAGCTTAAAAAGAGCCTGAAACGATCACTTGAAGGGAGGAAATGGCTGCACTGTGTGTCCAACATCCAAACTGAGTAAAATGCATTTTAAAGGTCGTGTAGGCACTTTGTATGTTCTCACTCTGACTGTCCTCCAGTGAACTGAACCCAATGTAAACATATAAACTTAGTTTAGACACTTTTCCTAAATCTCGTGACCTAATGAAAGACAGTTTGGATCAATTAGTCACTGCAAAGATTAAACGGGGTCTCATCGTGAACTCACCGTGGCAAACTTCACCATGAAGGTCTTCATAGTTTTTATGATGACTTTTCTGTCCTGAAACAAAAAAAATAAAACGGTGACTCTGTGAGGCAGACTTCCGTTATCTCACCAACCCCACCGCCCACCTTCCCTCCCTGTCACAGAGGCAGCAGTCTAAGCAGAGAAGCCCAGACCTCCACCTCCTCCAGCTCATCTGGCGGGACACCGAGGTGTTCCAAGACCCGGACACCCCCCAGAGGAAACTCATTTCCACCTCTTGTATCTGCAATCTCATTCTCTTGGTAGCTAGCCAGAGCTCGAGGGCAGGACGGCTGTCAGGGGCAGGGTTACCAGGGTCCCACCCTGGAGCCAGGCCCAGGGAAAAAACAGAAGGCTGTTTTCCTGCACTGTGTAACAACAGAACTCTTATATGTCCACACGAAGCTGCTGTGTTTACGCGTGTGCACACCTTGGCTGTGCCGTGCCACAGGCAGTTCATCGCCACTCGGGCTCCGTCGTGCGTGTGGGCCATGTAGACGACCGACTGCCTGATGGACTCGATCATCTCCTGCTCGAATCACAAACAAAGACGGGTTAGCGCCTGAACTTCTGGAGCCTCTCTTATTTCACACCAGGAGTCTTTAAAAAGCTGCTCACCGTTCTCAGTTTCTCAGGTGCAAACTGGAAGAAATCCAGGAAGACTTTGTGGACCAGAGAGTGTTTGATCACCTGTTCCCTGAAATACAGAAACAGCAGAAATGCAAACAAACAGAATTTCAGGGGAGGAGCTGCAGTTTAATTTTTCAGCCTCAGAGGTGCTTCTTGATCCCTACACCAAGCTTGCTGTGAATACATATTTGGGTATGACATCACTTCCTGTTTGGTAGCTTTGCAGCCAATTTTGATACTGATATTTTGATATTAACTATATTGGTATCTAAAACCCATCTGATTGTTTTTTTTTTTTTAGGTTTGGCCTGAAGATAAAATCTGGACAGGCTTTAAAATATTTGATCCGGCATAAACACCTAAAGGCACCTCCTATTTCCACCCTCATGCATGAGGTGCAGACTTGGTGAAAAGAATGGCAGTAATTTATGTTCTAATGTAGATGCAGCTGTGATCAAAGAGCATGCAACATTGTTTCTAGTATTCTGATTGTAGCACCAAAACCTCACCTCCATTTGTTACATGAGATAAAGATCAGGAGGAATTAAAAGGAAAGGTTAACAAAAATCAAGAATTATGCATATTCAAGTTTTTGTTTTAAACGTTTAAGTTAAATAAAACTTTATGACTTAAACCCCAAAAGAAAAAAACTTTACAGGTGATTCTGTTTCTGGTCTTACTTCTGGGCCATGGGTGTGAGAATCTGCTTCATCTCGTCAATGATGTTGTTCAGCTTGTCCGGGTTCGTCCTCACAACTTTCTCGAGGGTGTTGAACTCGTATGACTGGATACGCACAAAGAAACGCACACCGGCAGTCAGTAAACACGCCTTTCAAAAGTAATGATCACAACAGCCGCCGGCCTGTCGTGGAGTTTTTCTGCCCTCTAGTGGCACTGATCTAAAACAACATTTAAAGCCTTTTCCTGTGTGTGTGTGTGTGTGTGTCTTTACCTTGCAGACGGTGTAGGTGTTGCCGTACAGCTCATCCGTGAGCATGAGCCTCTGCGCGAGCACCGCTTTGTCATTGTACGCGTACTCGATGATGGTCGAGGCGGCGGCGTGCCGGAGCATCTGCCGCACGTGACCTTTAAATTTGTTAATCACAGCCGCCACCAGCTCCTTGTTCCTGTGGAGGAAATAAATCCACACCACTCATACATCCACATTCATTCAATTACCCCTTTATTAGGTACACCTAAGATAACCCTCATCTATGGCAGCAGTTCATTGTAGCTGTTGAGCTGCGTTGCTTTATGCTGTCTTATTTAGCCTACTTCATTTAAATGGGCTGGACAAAATAATAGAAACACCTGTTTTGTAGGCGACTGCAGAAAGAAAAATTTCAGCTGACTCACCCGTACATCAGCAGCTTTTTCACCACATGTCTGCCGTACTGCGACTTGCTCAAACTCAGGATTTCATCTGTCAAAGAAAACAAGGACTCAGATGTATAACCTACAGGTCAGCCGCACATTATCAACCCAGTATTTTCATGACCTACTCATCAGATTATGATGTAAAAGGGAATATGTGGATGGGGGGACTCTAACACACAAGCGGTAACAGTTACAAAGACAGCAGCTGAAACCTCGGCGCTCACCTTTGAGCTCCTCAAACACTTCCTGTCTCTGCTCGTGGTTGCAGAACTGAACGTAACACTGCAGCACTCGCACGGCGTCGTGAGCAAACGCCATCTGGAGGAAGGAGAGCACGGTCATGTGGCGGTCCAAATTAATTCATAAAATGAAGACAAGACACTGGAGGCAGCTCGTTTTCCTCAGTTTTGGGATCCATGTGGCCAGATTTAAGCTGTTTACTTGCTGAGTCCACTGCAGATACGAACAATCCTGAGAAAATATGACCCAAATTGTGCTAAAGAAAAAAAAAGAGGTACCTCTTGAAGGGAACCTATCTTGTTTGTCTTTATGCTCTCTCATATATCCTGTTCCAGTGGTGGATGTTCATATTAAACATGGCTAAAGTTTCAAGCCATTAGGCCGGTGTATGTCTAAGTAATCCCTGTGAGCAAATGCTGAGGCTTCACGCGGGTTTTGACTCTATGGATATCCCTAATTTGGTCATGTGAGTATAATAGGTCCACTGCACAGATCAGTCAGGCAGGTTTAAATAAAATAAAATAAAATAGAAACTGCACAGCTTGATTTTAACAATCAATCTGCAGCAAACAGATGAGACGAACCTGTTTGATCTTTCCGTGGATCAGATCATGAAGCTCCCTCAGCAGTTTCTTCTTCTGGTCCTTGTCGCAGTTCTTCCTGTTGACACAAACATCACATACTGAACCGACCCACTGACTCAAACCACGGCTTTCTCTCCGACTCCGTGTGCGTTTGTACCTCCTGAGGTCTCCCCACATGTGTTTGGACTGATTGATGATCTCAAACATGTCCTTCCTCTCCGCTTCCTGTCGGTTCCTCTTCAGCTCCTTCTTCCTCTGCTGCCTGTTCTTCTTCAGCTCCTCCTCGGTCAGCTTCTTATTTGCCTTAAACCCGCCTTTCTTCACCTTCTTAGCCATGGGACCTGATTTTACACACAAAAGGAGAAATGTTTGCTTTTGAAGGCCACCCTCTAACAAAACGGCTCTCAAGTCGCTTTTCCACCAACAGGGTTCCGGTGCCGGTGCCAGTATTTGAACCGTTCAGCGGTTTTTCCACCACGAACGCACTCGGTGCTCGGCTGAAAAACGGGTTCAACTCGGGCCCCGCAAGCTAACTGGTCTCGAACCAAGAACGCGTGACGAAAGCGGCAGAAGGGCGTGACACTGCCGTCTCATAAACTTTTCTACCATATTACATGTGTATTACATGCGACGCGATTTTCACGGCTGTGAATTAGGTTGGGCTCTAAGGCTGAACTTGCTGCTTTGTATCGGTTCATATCACAGATAAAACGACACAAAGTGCGTACTTGTGGTCTTGCTCTAATCGCTGTCTGTGTTTCCCTCTGTGCTGCACACACATGCTGCAGTAGTTTGGTTTGGACCGTAAAACGTATTTGCAGCACGAGAAAGGGGAGCGTCTTCTCCCACGTTTGCGCTCTTCAGCTTCCGTGTCCACACGAGGACCCGCCCACACTCATACGTAAAGGAGCGGTTTGCAAGCGCGGTGGAAACGCGGGGCTGTTCCTAAGCTTTTCGCCGGTTCTTTTGGGAACAGCACGGGCACCGTAACCCCGGCGGTGGAAAAGGGGTATCACAGGAACCAAAAACAGAATCACTGATTCAGGAGAGAACATGTAGTTTCAGCAGTGCGACTGTAGCACAGAGAGTCCATTGCATTATTATTTTACTACAACATTATTATTTTACTACAAAATAAACAATAATATGTAGTGTATATGTGCAGAATGTATCCATGGAAATTGTGTTCATTGTACAATGCAGCTCATGATATGCAACCAACTCCAGGGCTTGTTGGGGTTTTCTCACCTTCACCCTCCCCTTTTTCATCTTTAACATCTGGTAGTTTCCTCTTCCCGGCTTTGGAGAAAGAAAACTTTGCTTCCTTCTTGCCGCCATCCCAACCCTTCCCCGGTCGGCTCTTCCTCTCTGCGTTGTTGTACGGTTTGAAGGGCTTTTTGCTGCCTGGTTTTCCACCAAATTTGGTCCCTGTGGAATCTGGGCAAAGTGAGACATCTCAATCACAAACCTGGCTTAACGTGATGAAGAGTGGGAACAGTTGATGAGAAAGACGCTTTACCTTTTCCCTTTCCTTTCTGCATGAACTTCTTTCCATCTTTAGGAGAAAAAGGCTTTTTGGATTGAGTTTCCATCCTAACGTGTGAATGAGAGAGAAACGGAGACAACAGCAGGAAGATTAACCAGCAATAAGAAACTTGGGGTGCAAAATACTTTACATGTCTAAGTCACATAAAAGCAGGTGACAAATTAAAGGTTAAATGTTCCAATTTTTCCTTCTATTTCCCTATAACTACCAAAGCACTTAAATATTTCTGCATTAGTTCTGCAAAAACTTATGAATAAAACTTAAATTTATTACATTAGTACACATTAAAGGCCCTGACTGGTAGTGAGGAGGGTAGAACCTGTGACGACTTAAAACTGATAACAGAGAAAACTACAAAAAAAAAGAAAAATCATTTGAAAGCCGCCTGTCTGAGCAGTCCTGAATGATTTTTGTGGAGGGGTCAGGGAGCTTCCTGCATCTGCATGACCAGAGAGGGACAGGATGCTGATGTGGTGGAGGAGTACAAGTTACCAGGCTCATCAGCTACAGGCTGAACAGAGACTGTATACAAGAAGAGACTTAGCATGCCCTATTTCTTCAATGTGTGCAGCAAAATGATGGAGACTTTCTATCCATCAGTTATGGCGAGTACAGTGTACTCTGCTGTGGTGACAGCAGCATCAGAGCTGATGGCACAGGGGCAGATACGGGAGCTCTTTCATACGCTATCATCCTCTATAACACAATATATCTGTCTGACAGAGCAGCAACAGACAGATAACACTATTAATAAGTAGTTGTATTTCATAACCATTGAAACTGCTGTAACAAAATAATTTACCAAATATGGGATAAATAAAGTATTTCACCTCATCTAAACTGGGGCAGAGAGACGCTTTGCTGGACTAAGTGAAAGTGTCTGATAATAAATTATGAGCCAGTGGAGCCTACTGCAAAAATGTAGGTGTCAAGATCAAAAGTGGCTTCATCTGACAATATAATCATTTTTTTCTGACGATAATGCAGATGAAATTGCATCTTGAAATTTTATCTTATCTTCAGAATAAAGAAACGGAAGGCTGAGCTTCAGGGATTTGATAAACCTGAGCTGGAAGGTAGAAACTTCTTCACGTCTGACATTTAGGACACCAAAATAAATAATATACGTGGATTTTAGGACACTTTCAAATGAGAACTTTTACTCTGACCCACTAAGTGGCACTACTGTTTCATTCATTACATCGTTAATCTAGAATCGCAGTCCAAACAACATTAAAATGTGTTTCCGATCCTTAAAGGTCTTCTGGTACCTTTACCCAAGCTAGTTAGCTAATAACATAAACACTGCATGTCACCAGCTGTTATTACACAAATAAAACAGCATTATATTATGAAATAACGACTTAAACGGGATTTTAAGTGCAGTAACTCACATTTCAGACCTACACGCTGTCCCAGCTCCGTCCCATGCGTTCTGCAAGCGGCACAGTTTACGGCACAAAGCGTCCAATCAAACTGAACACCCGCTGCCGTAAAACGATGGTTGTTGCGACACTTCGCTATTGCTAAAAAAACGCCACGGTGATAACGTTAATTGTTTATAGCAGTCATGGTTTAATACTTTGATTGGTTATGCAGTCCCAAAGTGTGCCGGCGGAGAGGTGAACTTCTCTTTCTATCGGTGTCTGGAACTCTGCGCGACTCACAGACGTATTTATGTCTATGTCGCGACTCTAACGCGGCCATGTTTGTTTACAGACTGTATTTAAAGGGGCAGCCCGCGGTTACCGTGGTTACAGCGATGTGAATTAGCTGATATCATTTAAAATACCTTCAAAATCAAGTCAGTTTAATTT
>JASGAU010409032.1:0-10645 GCA_030220045.1 Australoheros facetus | reverse complement strand
GGGCTGCTCTTTTAGCTTTTGATATTTCTTTTTAGTCCTATCCCCCTTAATTCAACATACTTTGTCTTTTGCTAGGAAGCCATGATGAATATAAATGTGTTCTTCATGACTTGCCTGGTTGGATAAAGATTGCACTGACTCAGTATTGCATCATCCTATTTCGAGTTCAGCTGATAAATTATATTGCCAAAAGTATTCGTTTACTTCACACACATATGAACTTGAGTGACATCCCATTCTTAATCCATAGGGTTTAATATGATGTCGGCCCACCCTTTGCAGCTATAACGGCTTCAACTCTTCTGGGAAGGCTTTCCACAATGTTTAGAAGTGTCTATGGGAACTTTTGACCATTCTTCCAGAAGTCCATTTAGGAGGTCAGACATTGATATTGGACTAGAAGGTCTGGCTCACAGTCTCCACTCTAATTCATCCCAGTGGTGTTCTGCCTGGGTTGTGGTCATGATTTTGTGCAGGCTAGTCAAATTCTTCCACACCAAACTGGTTCATCCATGTCTGTATGGATCTTCCTTTGTGCACTGGTGTGCAGCCATGTTGAAACAGGAAGAGGCCATCCCCAAACTGTTCCCACAAAGTTGGGAGCATCAAATTGTCCCAAATATCTTGGTATGCTGAAGCATTAAGAGTTCCTTTCACTGGAACTAAGGGGTCGAGCCCAACTCCTGAAAAACATCCCCACACCATAATCCCCCCTCCACCAAACTTTACACTTGGCACAATGCAGTCAGACAGGTACCGTTCTCCTGGCACTCACCAAACCCAGACTCATCCATCAGATTGCCAGACAGAGTAGTGTGATTCATCACTCCAGACAACACATCTCCACTGCTCTAGAGTTCAGTGGTGGCATGCTTTACACCACTGCATCCGACGCATTGTGCCTGATGATGTAAGGCTTGGATGCAGCTGCCCGGCCATGGAAACCCATTCCATGAAGCTCTCTACACACTGTTCTTGAGCTAATCTGAAGGCCACATGAGGTTTAGAGGTCTGTAGTGATTGACTCTGCGCACTATGTGCAGTGTATCTCATGAACACATACATGTTTTGAGCACAAAATCATATCAGCTGTTTCTTCACATCCTGCTGACAGCTTTAGGTCATTTTGGAAGATTTTAAAAACATTTGAAACATCATGTGTAAATTACAGTGATCTTAATCATGGCCAAAAATGAAATGGGAAAAGTTGCCATTGCTTAATACTTGACACGCAGAAGGTCCCTGAAAGAACGTGCTGCTTACACACAGTCCCAGGAAGTCACCTATAACTGTGTGGTCATAGCAAATTTAAATGATTAAAACTCTAGTGAACCCAGTTTTTTAGCGAACCAGGCAAATGACCTAAAAACTGGTCAGCCGGGCAGACTGACAGAGAGATGAGTCCAGAAAAGCCATCCATTTCAAGGGATCATTTCATCACTTCACTCCTGCCACAGTGGAACCCTGAGGTATGTGAGGAAGATTATGCAAATCTCAGACGAAAAGTACAGATCCCCCTCATCTACATAAATTGCTGGCAAAACAAGAGCAGTTGAATCTTCACACATTATGCACCAAACAAAATACCAGCAGTGATGCACTGTTTTCCCATGAGTGCACTCTTTCTCTCTCACACACACACTCACAGTGGAGCATCCACAGAGGGAGGCACATGTACAATATCATTGTTTCACTTTCGCTAGCTGCTCTCACATTGCATTTTTACGGTCGAAAGTTTACTATTACCGACAACACAAGACTATAATTATGCTGTTGACAGCATTGTGACTACACTACAATAACCCAATTCCTGTAATAATACACAGTAAATATGCATAGGTCATGCAGATAGTGCTCTACTACAGACAGCAATACACTGTAATTAGTTTTTAGCTGCTGCACTGCATATTAGTCTTCAAAGGAGAGCTCGGATTCGCAGCCATTTAGCACATAGCATGACGAAGCTTTCCTCTGAAGGAACGGCCTCAGGAGCAAACGGTCAAACTAGTGCTTCATTAGGAGGTTCATTCTCACATAATGCACCAATTAATGTCTGTAGCCTGGCCACAGTCACAGCGCAATTTGTTCTTGCAATCATTAACTTTGGCCACATTGTTCTCCCATGAAAGGAGGGCAACTCAGTAAGCTGGAAGTTACGGTTTGATACTTCCAGAGAAATGTGTTTTTTTAAAGTTTTTTTTTTAAAGAGAGATCAAGAGGAGCAATAAAAGCTTTGTTTCCTCACCCTTGTCTGCTCCTCTGCACTGTTTAACTTTTATAATATCAAATAGATTAAATATGTACAGATAACATATTGCAAGAAATTTCTGTACAAGTACTCAGATTCATCAGATGCTGCACAGAGCAAGCGTGTCAAATCTGTATGTTGAGTTAAACTTAGCATTTAAACCGGTGATGTGTCTGCATCAGCTTAGATGCTGCAACCTGTGTGAGCTGTGAACGTCACAATATTGATTAGCATGTAAATTTCTCCTAAGTTCTGGGAGTTGGAAATGTTTTTTTGTTTTTTTTAAAGCACATGTTAAGTGAGGAAGAAATATTCCAGATTCTGTACTGTTTCAGTCAAATCAAATCAAGCAGTTATGATTTATTATTCTTATTATCTTTAAGATACTGTTTCAGAAATTCTGCAGAAAGTCAAAGGCTGAAATGTGTCTATTTTTTACGCTGTTAAATGCAAACTTAACTGTGAGTACTAGAAATTTAAAAAAAAGAAAAATCTTAAACTCTTTTAAGTTTTTAGGTTTTTTTGTGAAGCACTCAAATTTTAGCAATTTTCTGACACAATTTCTAACAAAGGTCAAATTTCCTTGAGTTGTATCCTTCCAGTAAAGCAGCATTCTGATGATCTACTTATCAGAAGCTTGTTTTACTAAATCAACATGTAGGTATCATTCAGCTATTAGAAATAAGTCTAGTGTCTACCCAAATGTTGCAGTGTGAGAAGACAAAGTGTTGTTCGGGGTCAAATCATGACTAGTAATTTAATCGCAAATACAAGATTTGCCAATTAAAGAGCAAAAGAGTCCAATCAGGAAAATGTCCGGCCAAAAGAAAAATGTGTAGTGGTCTCAGAGGAAGAGTGGTGTCTGTAAACCGTTTTTTCAGAAGAAAACAGTGCTCGATACAAAGACATAGCAGCCTTTCACAGGGAATGACGGAAAAAAAAAAATCTACAGTAGTTGGTGATGAAATATGAGCAGGATTTATGTAACAAAGCAATAGGGCAGATGATAAGCTGCAATTGTCCTGCTTTTGTTACTGGGAGTTAAACAAATTCAATTATCGATTTTGATTTGATCAAGCAGGTCATGCGTTTCTTCTTCTTTTTTAATTTTCTTTTATATCTGTTAGTTTTATCCAGCTTGGAGCAGTAGCACTGATACTAATTTATCAGTAAGAACATGGAGTGAGGTCTGAGCAAAGAGGGGCTTTCTTAATATTAAATCAAGACTAGACCAAAGGTATAAGTGGACAGTGCTCTTAAAAGCTTTTAGGAAACTGGACGGGTTTTATCTAATAGTGACCCCATCATCAGAAACACAGATCCGCTTTGAAAGGTGGGCAAAGACATATCAGTATTTTACAGTGGATTTCTGAAAGTTACAGTGGTGTGGGAAGATGAACAAGAGAGGATGATACCACCCTCCCTTGTTCTGTGATTCCTCTCTTGGCCTATGATTTAAACTCCAGCAGGAAAATAAGCCCTGTAACATCTCAAAGCTTTCGAAAGCTATTTGAGAATCAGTGAAGACCATTGAGTGCCGCCTACCACAGATTTTACCACAGCTGCATGAACTCAACCCCACCGAACATTCATTTGAAAACTCGAGGACTGAAGAAAGCCAAACATTGCTGACATCACAAGCAGCTCTATTGAACACAGTCAGATGATGGTACAATAAAACGTATAAAAAAAACCCATTCAATGCACGGAATCATATTCCTGGTTAATAACTTGTAACATGGGCAGCTTAAGTCTGCTGAAAACCTGGCAATCTGTGTGACAGACAATAGAACGACTATGATAACTTTCCAGTGTGTAAAACCCTGTAGTACAGGATTATAAACCCTGTGGCATATTTAAAGCATCTGATAAGATGAAATCCACGGGACATATTTCATATTCTCACTGATACCTGAAAGAACACAATAATCTTATTTTTTTTCCTGCTCACTTCCAGCAGGAAGCCTTTCTGCATAATGATGAACATAAAACCTTAAATCCAGGGACACTAAGTGAATAGAAAAAGACTGCTTTCAATAGAATTCAACAGGAACTTGAGTTTGCCACTTGAATTGAAATGCAAATATGCCATATCATTCTGTCTTTCTGCAATCAAGTGATGATGCACATTGCACATCCTGACATGTAGAATTATGTTCCAAATACAGGCGGTATATCCATCCAGTCGCTCTTATTGTGTTTACTGAATGTAATGTTTAAAATGAAATATAAATGCTGAGTGAAAAAGTAAATGAACCCAGAATCCTTCTATTAAACAATGATTGAACTGCCCTTAAATCAAGTGAATAAATGACAGTGAAATGAAGAAACATTTGCATATCGTGGCACTGATGCTAGAGTATATCCAATTTATTTGACAAGCTCGCGCCTCTTTCTTCTTCTGGTGTTTTAATATGACTCACTCCTGTCAGACACTGGCATTACTCTTCTAAAAACCTTCTTCCCACTCCTGATATTAAAGACTGGGATGTTTTTCAGGAGCGCCAACACTTACCAGTCTTTAATGCTTTTTTTCCTGTACCTGCATGGGCAGTATACTGGTCTCTCTCTGGTGTGATCACACTAGGCGAGCCATACATGTCCGGGCCTTTGACCCACCCCCAAGTCTGCGTGAGAGAACTGTCATAAATCTGTTTACAGTATTAATTCAGGTAAGATAATAATGAATCATGGATTTGTCCATCAGATGTTGGTAAGCATGGTTCGCGCACAGATCTATGCATACACACTCATATTTGTTTTATCCTTCACATGGACCCACCTTCACAATTACTGCATGGTTTTCAAACTGCTTGCATGTTGCACTGGTTGGACACATATCTGCAAAAGGAGGATCTACTCAATATTGATGTAATTTTTCTGTTGGGGTGCCAAAACTTATGCACCTGCCTAATCTTGTTCAATTATTAAATAATGGCTGATCTGAACAACCAATGATTTAAGAAGGAAAATCATGAAAATTATCAGCGGTGCCAAGACTTTTGCATACCACTGTATGGCACCACTTCACAATAACAGGTGAGGAGGTGGGGAAGAAGAATTCCTTTTTTAGCAGTAGGATACTTCACAGTCAGAGACGTGGTTAGTCGCATGTTATCATCAGCTTTCAAGTTTGTGGTTTGGCTACGGTTAGCAATCAGACCAGATGCATGAGTTTGTGCATGAGTCCAACTGAACTGCTCTCACCTACTAAGATGCATCAGGTTCCCAAGCACAGTTAGCAGCAACTGCACAACAAAATAAATTAGCAGAACAACTGAAATGCACTTGGGGGCAAAACAGATTGCCTTTTGTTAATATGCCCCCTTTATGGCTAGTAAAATTCAACAAAGCACAAGGAAAATGCTAAATATGTCATGGTTGTGGGTCGGTGGCCCAGGGTTTGAGTTCCTTTTGTTTAGTTATATTTTGTTATAATTTTTCGGCTGGTGGCTGTTACTCTTTAGATCCTCAGTTTGTTTTGGTTAGGCTTTCTGTTAATTTATTTGTTTGTTTTTCTGGGTTTTCTGTGTTTGGTTTGGGCGTTTTGTTCCACTTCCTGTTTTATTTTGTTAGTGTCGTGTTCCTTGTGTGTTGTATTCAGTTTTGCTTCCCCCTGTCTCGTCTGCATAATTATGGTCAGCTGTTTTCCCACCTGTGATCACTCCCCTCATTTACCCTTGTGTATTTATTGTCTGCTCTTGTCTTTGTCCTTTGTTGGGTCCTGTGTTTCTATACGTTAACGTTCCGTGTTTTGTATTTTCGAGTTTTTAGTTTTCAAGTATTTTCGTGTAACTGGCCTGTCCAGCTTAGTCCTGTGTTTATTTGTTAAATAAAGTCATTGTATAGTTCAGCTCTTGCCTCACGTCCTGCTTTGAGGTCCTTCCTGCCCTGCCTGCAGCACCCAGCTGTGACAAAATATGGATTCTGTTTTAGATTTTCTGTTTAAAAAGGTGGACAATAACAGTCTTTTAAAATAACTGATATAGCCAAAAAAAAGGCATAAAAAATGGAAATTTGAAGTGAAAAGAAAAGGGTCAAAGTTATTTCAGCAGGACGGCTTCAAACAAATATAGCCATTCTAATTCCTCCAGCAGTCACATGACAAATATCCCAAACCAAAGGCCAGTCTCAGCTGAATAAGGGAAAGTATGACAATTACAGCTATCACATGCATCAGCAAGCATTAGTTTTAGCTTCCTATTTAGTCCAGCGAGTAACAGGAAGGCAGCCAGTAGGTGCACCCTGATTAACTGGGGCTGATGTAGACTGATGTGTTTTTAGAGATGCTCTACAGTGACTGAGCACAACGAAGGAGAGCTGACGGCGACGGGGCCGTAAAGCAAAGAAGAGCAGTGCATCATTTACTTTTCTCCTCGCTTCACCCTCTAAGAGTTAACGGCAAGACTGCTGGCTGACCGTTCAGCTAATGATGATAGATGGTGTTAATTAAAAGGTTTTAGCACAGTGCTGATTGCACCTGCAGCTCCAGCACTCAGTTCCACTGAAGCACGGGGTATTGTGTTGTTTTTATTGGACAGAAAGAAAAAAAAAAAGGAAAGGAAAAAAAATCTCTGCCAATGCAGAAAATTCTTTTGGATGCTCCCCCTGGCAAAATTTCAGAAGGCCACACCTGGATGTTATTAGCTCTTCGATAGTGTACTGAGTGAGCAACGGACAGCTTTCAGGGTGCCTTAGTGTACCATTAACGTACTTACCAGATGCTTTACATCAGTGTAGCTGTGAATGCATGTTATTTATCATGCTGTTTAAATCTGAAATTAGATCAGGCTTTTCTTTTATAAAAGGCTGAACAGCTTAGACATGATCGACGTGGAACTGCCGTCAGATTCGTCAGTTTTTGCATTTCCAGAAGTCGGGACAAACAGGTCATGACATTAATTTACAATACAGCTATATGAACACATTCTTATTCAGTTCAGAAAACACAGTATGACCGGGTGATGATTGATATGCAGCACAAGTGCGCCACCCCCTTCCAATTACCCACAGAAGACAGGCTACTTAAACATGTTACACATAAATTATTTGTATTTTTGCTAAATAATTATAAAATAAAAATGTTCTATGTACCCAGTGGGCATGTCAGCATTTATTTATTTGTTTTTGGTTTAGCGCTCTGTGTGAAGGGCACCAGCCAAATGACTGTGCTTGTAGGTCAGCTCAGCTTAAAACATCTATGTAATGTTTTTGTCTTTAAACAGTTACAGCAGTGGTTCTCAAACATCATGAAATCTTTTCACGCCCCACACTAAGCGAGTACCCCCTCAAGTGACTGTAGTAACTGTAAAGTACATCATTACTTGTTGGTATGCTATAGTAATAATGATAATAGCAATAAGAGTAGGACTAATAATAATAGCCATTTGATGAAAGTAAGAAGAGAATTCAGTCTTGTTTTGGAAATCTACCATCTGGCTTTTTCCTGGAACAAGCTAGACTGCAACTGTGTGTGTGTTGTTGATGCAGAGCAGTAACACAGAGCTGTAATCTGATATGATGCTTTTCAACTAGTTGAACTGTTATAAAAAAAATTGCTGGTGGGTAGCTGGCCATGCTGTATAATACCTGTTTGTTTGGCTGTCAGTTGAAAGCATCTTTGTTTGGTTTCCTTCCTTTTCCTCAGCCCCGCTGCGCCTCAACAATGGGGTTGAGGAACGAGTGTACTGGACCAACATCCCTCTGGAGCAGTGGTACCCAAAGCAGGTGATGACTGCAGCGGCTGCGTTTTGTACTTTGGTTTGAAAATGTGTAAAAATGAATTAAACGAGCATTAAAACTGGAATCACCTTATTAAAACCCTATTAGATGTGAAGTTAGAGTGTGAGGAAGCTAAGGATTGAGATTGGTTCAGCAGAGAGGGACTGATGTCCCACACACGACAATCTGCATGGTAAAAATGACCAAATTCGGCATCAATCATTTTTATTCTTATTCTGTAAAATTCGGTAAATTCAACATCTCCACAGATACAAACAAAACAAAAAACAGCTGTTCTTTCTGATTGCAACGGCACGACTCGTTCTCCTTCCATCGAATATTGCGTTTCGTCAAAGCACAAGCTGACTTGTTCCTGATGCCTTCACGCTACAGGCGGCCATATTGAATTTAGAAAGTACCTGTTTGAAAATGGTACAAAGGCAGCACGAGGAAGCAGGGAGGGTGATGTTGGCTCACAATTTTCGCACTTGCTTCGGCTCAATTCTCGAATGACACTTGAAAGTTTTCAACACAGTGTGTGAAATCCTTGTTTGTTACTTGTGAAGATTTGAAAAGGCCTTTCTCATTCTTTGCCTAAAATTCCTAAAACATTTGCAAATGCCAACAAATGACCCTGCTTATGTCTTTCCATAATATGACAGCAGTGTCGTCACATGCTGGGCAGTCTAATTGTCAAGATGTGACAAACTGACAGGTGAAAATCACTAAAATGAGGATTATAAAACATATTTACAGAGCTTGAACAAAACAGAGTTACAGCAGTTTGTTCACATGGAGGAGACTGACCAGAGAAACAGTTTACTGGGGCAACAGCCTGCCCACGGATGAGCGCTGAGGATCTGTGGCGCTGCAGCTGGGGCGAGACCACAGAATAAAGAAAGATGGAGAGGAATGCAGAGGATAGATGTGGGATAATGTGCTGATTATTCCTTCATCACATTGTGTTATAGAGCATTACGTGTGAGGTTAATGAGGATCTTTGGCTAAAGGAACAGGAGCAACATGATGTCCAGTGATGCAGAGTACTGCTTTTGATAGGCTTCCATTTCCATTCATATAGTGTTGTTTTTTTGTCTTGTTTTTTTTTTTATCTCCTGTGGACTCCTGTCTACATTTCTGTTTATGTGTTGTTGTTCGTATACCTGTTGTTTACTGCACTGTAGGAAAATCATTTCTACCGAGTACATGCAAAAGAAAGGGCGCTTTTTTTCTTTACAAGGTAAAACCGTGTGCTCTTGAAATCAGCATGTGAAAAGTGTTCACTTTGATACACAATAGCAGTCCCCTATCCTCGGGAAAATAATATGGAGCCATTCAGTGTCAGTAAAACGTGTAGGGTGAGACAGTTATGGAAAACAGAAGATGATAAACACACTTCTGTCATTCTGCTGATGTATATGAACATTTTGAGCACCCATTGTCAAAGAAATGTTTCATTTTTAATCACATGAATTAAAGTTTTTGGAGCTGAGAATTAAAAAAATGTGAAACAAAGCAATTAAGAACAACTGTAAATGAGAATACTGCCAACCACAGACTGCTTCACTCTAAGTTTTTCTTTCCTTTCCACATATTTTTCACTTGCTGCTCTGTTTTGCATTTTTTGTTCAGTTAGGACAAACCAGCCTGGTCAGGTGTAGGAAATGACCACTGCATAGCCTAATAGAAGCACTTTCAGAAGCCTGTACATTGGGAATGGGCCCGGGCTCAACTGCATGTAATATTGATTTATATATAGCAAACGAGCTGTGATAGACTGCTAACTTGTCCAGAGTATACCTGCCTGTCCCGCTTTGACAGCTGGGAAATGTCAGACAAAAAATATTTATAAAGGGATGTTTGACAATCTTCATATTGTGCTCACTAATCCATATCCAATTTTGGGCAATGCCACCCATTTATACACCTCCCACATACTCCCATTCCACCAGAGATATGTGACATTGCAAGAGATAAAGATTCTCCAGCAGCTGGTGAGCAGTACTTAGCACTGAGCTTAACAGATGACAGATGTTTTTTAGTTAATTTTAAATCATACTGCTGCTATTTTTTGCTCGTGCATATGAAATAGAGGTGTAGATTCTGCTTTTATTGTTACAATTAAAAAAAAAGGAAAAAATAAGCTTGTAAGTAGAGATTTGAGAGGCAAAAAAAAAGAAACCATGAAAGGAGAAAATTGCAAGTTCAGTTCACTGTATGCACTTTTGCACTCTACCCCGGTGTTCACCACAAGCCTATTTGTTCCGAGCTTCGACTCACGATGAGAGGTTTGTGGTGTTGCAAAGGAGCAGAGCTGAAACTTTATAATGAGTAGTTTCACCTGAATCAGGTGCAGTCTCACCTATTAATAAGAAGTGACCCACATATGATTTCTGGCTATTTCTGGAGTGGCTGCTTGGTGGAGTGCACAATCTTCAGGTTCCTCTGTGAAAATTGTGCTTCACTGCTCACAACCAATGCTCCATGGAAATGAGCCTTGATCCATAAGAAGTGGGGTGATATTTTCCAGCCATCTCATTGAAAGTGTTTTTATCATGCTCAGGGGAGCTCGGTAGCTGCAGCACAGGAGAAGATTAAAAAAATGTAGAAAGCAGGAAATGACAAGGACGCTTTAGCAAGTAATTACAATAGCTGAAAATTATATATATATATATA
>JASGAU010409029.1:27172-42506 GCA_030220045.1 Australoheros facetus | reverse complement strand
CCCCCCACCACCACCACCACCACTTGTTCTTGCCCCTTCCTTGTTGCCTGTCCAACTTGGCAAAAATAACTAAATAAAAAGATAAATAAATAAAATACAAACATTAACAAGAATAGCCTATAGAAACTTATAGAGCTGTTCTTGTAAAAGCAAATATGTTTGGTACATCAGTGCATTCGGATCATCATTCCGATTGTGAAAAATGCCAGACATGACAGGCTTAAAAAAAAAATAAAAATGTGTTATTACAGACAAAAAGTGCAATTTATCCCAAATTCACTATGATATAAAATCATACATGTAATGACAGGTAAACAACTGTATCTTAAGGTGTTTGGCCAACAAACAGAAATAAACTGAGGAGAGCAACCTGACCAAAACTAAACTAAATCAAAACATAAAACGTAACATTAAAGTAACTAAAATAAAAATGTATAGGAAATTATTTTGTTTATGTCTTAAGTGTCTGTGTCTATTTTTGTCAACCGTAACGAGCATGAAGAGCCTTTGAAAGCAGTTTTTTTGAGTCTAATGATTCTGAGCCAACTGCCCCGACAAATACGGCAACACAAAAACCAAAGTGACATGAGTAAACTCATCCTGGATACTAACTGAAATTAAACTGAAAACCAAAGTTTTCAACTGCAGTCCTGTGAAAAACCGACTCCACCCCAAGATCCAGTTGCCTTCAGAACCACTTTCACTGTAGCTGCAGTAACTTGAAGTAATCGTTCTCTGCACGACTCCCAGTCTCACATCATCGTGGAGGAACTTTGGCCCGCTCTTCTTTACAGCGTTGCTTCAGTTCATTGAGGTTTGCAGAGATTCATTCATGCACGGCTCTCTGAAGGTCCCAGCACAGCGTCTCAGTCAGGTTGAGGTCTGGACTCTGACGGGGTCGTTGCAGCACTTTGATTCTTTTCTTTTTCAGCCGTTCTGTCGGAGAGTTGCTGCTGTGCTCGGGATCGTTGTCCTGTTGATGACCCAATTCGGGTCCAAGCTTTATCTGTGGGACAAAGTAGATTTAACTCTGGAATACTTTGGTATACAGAAGAGTTCATGGTCGACTCAGTGACTACAAGGTGCCCAAATCCTCCGCCCTCCTCCACCGTGCTGACAGCTGCTCTGAGGTGTTTGTGCTGATATGCTGAGTTCGGTTTTCTCCAGATGTGCTGCTGTGGGTTACAGACAAACATCTGCACTTTGGTCCTGTTTGTTTCAGAGGTCTTGTGGTTTGTTCAGATGCAGCTTTGCCCTTTAACCTTTAACAGGCTAACTGAGGCCTGCAGAGTCTGAGATGGAGCTGTTGGGTTTTTTGCAGTTTCTCTGAGCTCAGGGTGAATTTACTGGGAGGACTGTGTCATCGTGTTAACACACCCGAATCCTCCAAATCAGCAAACTGCCAGAACTTCTGCTTTTATTGAGGTGCTCACACTGATAATGATCATTTCATCAAATGCAGCACCTGGCTGCTACTTACTCTCTTATTTCCCATAAATGCAGTGAGGTTGTAACTAGTTTTTCACAGGAGTGCATGGAAAAATGAAAAAAAAATGATAAAAAACAAGCTAATAAAAAATATAAAAACATCACACAGTAACTCTGCTTTTGCAGTGAATCAAATCATAGACCTAAGTCATGACAGCAAANCCCCCCCCACACACACACACACACTGAAGGGGTCAAAGGTTAACGATTTTGTCAAATTTGTCCTCCATCAATAAATATCTGCAGTTGTGTCTTTGCTGTTTAGGCAAAACTACAGGAAGTTAACATAGTTTAGCAAGCAGGAAAAACCGCGTGCGGAGCAACAACACCTCTAAAACTAACAGGTTAACATGCCACGTGTGTTTTTCCTGGTTTCCTGAATTTCCCTGTAAAACCTGCTGCTTTTACAGCTGTTTTTGTGCTGCATCAAATTAAAAACTAGACATATTTTGGTTTTTATGGGGGAAAAACCAAAATATGTCTTCAGCCAACATGAGAATACTCATCCAAAATCTCAATCTGAAGTTAAACCGCTGCCATCCACACCTCAGAGTGTCATGAACTCACAGCCTACAGTGGGCGATGTACTCCTGAACTCGTCCCTGCCGAATCGCGAGGCCAGGCTGGACTTTCCCACGCCAGAGCTCCCCAGCAGGACCATCTTAACCCTGAGAGTCTGCACCAGTCTGCTCACAGTGTCACTGTGTTGCGGGGCCCCTCCTGCCGCCCTTGGGAGAGTTTCCCCCATGAAAAGATTTGGTTAACTCCAAAACAGGGAGGTAAAAAGTCCAAATAAAGGTCCTCAAGTCCTGATCCAACTCTCCTTCTGTTTTAAGACACGAGAGCCATTGGAAAGAGTCCAGACAACGTAAGGCGTCTTGCTTGTTGTCAGAGTCTGTGGCTGTTCCAGCTTCAGCTTGAAAAGAAAACTAAAACTGAAGTCCAGACACGTAAAGCCTGCAACATAATTTCACTTCCTTGTGTGCGCCTACTGCTGAGCCATAAACCTTCCAGCTATCACATGCAGTCTCATTGATTTGAACCCACGCAGGCTGGCTTTAAAGGTCAATGGCTGTGTTTCTTGTTGGGGGGGGGGGGACTGTTCTGGTGCATGCAAATCGAAACTTTATAGGAAAGTTTGATGTTTCTCCAGAGTTTGGTTTTGCCTAAAAATGCTCCTTTAATATGACAGAAAGTAAGTGAGGCCTCTTTCTTTGGGTCAGAGAGCGTCTGCACAGACTGCAGGCCTGGTTTCCTGCTTCATCTCCTTGTAATACTCAGTGTGAGCAGAAGAGGGCAGCAGTGCATATTTTACAGCTTCGTGGCCTCAGACTGATTATGCGTAGTGGATCCATCCTTTGATATCCTCTTTTAAACTTCTGTCACATTTTATTTAGATTTTCAGACAAACAGAGAGCAGAAAACAAAACAAATATCTTTATTAGGATTTTTTTTTTTTTTTTTTGTTCCCAAGAGCTTCTTATGCTATCAGGAATGTTTTCCATGCGTTCCATCAGAGTTTAGTGGGGTTAAAGGTCAGGCAGCTTTGGAGGAACATGACAGTCTTTGGCTTTTGCTGATTGGAGTCACGGGACCTTTATTTGGTAAATTTTGCATCTGTGATGAATTTTCTGATGGTCACTTTTGATCTAACCGATCTGCTTTGGATACAACTGATCCACCCCCCACCCCACCCCCCCCGCTCCCACACCCCCGGAAACCTCGAGTCCAGCCATGATTTGACCCTGAGAAAATCCCTCTTTGCTCAGAATAACAGCTTGACCTCTGACACTTCCCCTCGTCCTCGTGCTTTGTTTTCCATCATGTTGTTACTTAGTCAGCAAAGTTCTGCTGGAAGTTTGAAGCACAGCCATATTTGTTTCAAATGAACAAAGGCTGCATGTCGATGTACTTAAAACAGAGTCGGTCGGATGGAAGGATACAGCTCAAGGAAGCCTGACCTTTGTAGACAGGAGTAAACTGTCAGCGCTGCAGTGTTCATCCCATCTGACAACAACTCAAAAAGCTTCTTCTTCCTCTCCTCACATGCCAGAACTTACAGACGTTTCCGTTTATTCCTGTTCAACATGAAAGATTTTTGGACACTTCTGATGAGTCTCTGCATTTCATCTTAGTGATGATCTGAGGAATCTCTAATCCATCCGTCTATGGTTTTCCTGTCCATGTTTTTGAGACGGTTCCTTCATGACTGCCTGCATGTGACACATGATAGTTACTGCACACTGAGGCATTAGGGCCCCTGAAGGTTAATAAAGAAAACATTTATTGATGAGGGGACAAAAACTCAGAACTGTCCAGATTAAGGCTGTAATTTAAAATTTATAGATTTACTTGGATCTTTAGGGTGTGCCGTGTGACCGACTGATCTCCAGAGTTTGAATATGTGCATTTCTTTCCAATTTAACCTTTAAAAGTAGAAATAAAATATTTTTTTTCTTGTAAATAAAAACTTTCTCATAAATTTGAGGGTTTTACAATAAATGTGAGAGCTTTTTTCTTTTAAATGTGTTATTTTCTTTTTCTTTTCTTTGTTTGGATCTAAGTTTACAACTTTATTTAGTCTAAATATTTCTCTCTACTTGGTCCCTTAATTTATTTTTTTATACAAACTCGCAGATCTCAGTAAATCATAAATAAAACATAAATAAAAGTTTTTTCTTTTAGATGTGATGCAGGCAGTGCACTACACTCTGAAGGTGTATCTGCACTGTAAATATGCATTATCTGATTTTCTTGTGTGATGAAAACATGATCTGCTCTGATATAAATCTCTCTAAGCCGTCTCCCTCACAGCGACAGACAGGACGGTGTTAGACTTTCATCGTTACATCAGAGTTCTGCTGTAGTGGGTCCAAACACACAACACAACACAATGGACAGTAGCTCTTTCACTGTGGTAACTAATTAAACTGAGTGTGTGGATACACCTGAGTCTCACATTCCTCGACTGTATGATTCTAGACTCAGAGGGAGGCTGTAAAAATCCCTGAGGGGAAAGTGTATCCGCATTACAGCAGTTCACAATCATGCTACAGTGATAAGAGAGGACATAAAAAGCTTTTAATGAGATCACTATAAACTGTGCTGGATCTGCATCGTGTTTGAGGGACGGTGTGAGGCCTCGCCTGTCTCTTTAAGAAGCACGAGGCTTTTTTAGAGCTGGCTGGTCGTCATTAAAAATAGCAGAGGGGGTGTGAGAGAGTGAGATAGCCCATGCGGGAGCTGCGGTTTCTGGCAGAAATTGAAGCCCTTGAAAGTGGAGCGAGTCCAGTCCACAGGCTAGTGCTGCGTTCAAGAGCTGTGCGGAAAATCCTGAACTTGGACTTTCACAGCTGAGAGTAAAAAAGTTGTTTTTAATATAGAAGCTGAGATGCAGTACTCCCACTTTGATCCGGATTTGCCTGTAGGGGTTGAGTTAAAAGGAAAAAGAAAGCCATGTATGAATATATGTGGAAATAATGAAACCAAAGGAATGTGGACCACATGTTCAAAGGTTTAACAATAATCTGCTCTTTCCTGGGCTCCCTGTGTTACTGCCTTTCTATGGCACTTAGTCGGCAACATGTCTTGGATCATTTTATATATCTGCTGCCATTTCAGCATGGCACCATACAATAACAGAGTGTAGAGCGGGAGAAATAATGATTTGAACCACTGCTGAATTTCGAAGTTTGCTCGTTTACAAAGAAATAGTAGTTATGGTGGTTTCATTTTAATGGAGAGAGACAAAAATCCAGAAAAAAACGCATTACATAAAAGTTAAAAAATTGATTTGCACATCATTGAGTGAAATAAGTATTTGATCCCCTGCAACCCAGCCCACAGACTGATTACAATCAATCAACTACAAATACTACTGATCTCAACTAGAGAACTTGTAGATCTTCTTCTACACCCATGTGTAGAAGACGTAGCTGGTTGTGGTAGTGGTGCTTAGAGGCTGTATCAAATATGAAGGAGGCCACCTTCAATGATTAGGTCACAAAAAATTAAACCAATTCAGACGCTGCATTCTATCTGAAGACCACCAGATGGCGATAGCCGCGGCTGCAAAAAGACTTGCAGGTCCTGCAGGAGGTTATGGGCACACAGACCTCTGACTCGACCTCTGCGAACACTTTCTTGTTTGTGGTCTCAGACCCCCATTTTAGGTCATACTGGGAGAAAAAGAAGTCTGTTTTGATCTGTGTTTCAGAACATAGGGTTATCTGTGTTCTCCTGCCAGTGAGCAAGTGGTTTCACAGTCGGGCCCACCCTTCCTCATCACAGCCGGCTTTTTGAAACCAACATGGTGACAGTGAAACCAGTAATCTCGAGGCTTCAAAACGGAACTTCAGAAACCAGCGGATGACATCATCTGTCTTTTATACCTCTATGAGCGGATCTGACTCCACATGCTCAGGAGCTAATGATTTATGACTGATGAGCTGTTAGCCAGTGAGCGTGTCCTGATAATCATCCCTTCTGACTTTAATAAAGACCATCATTTATTCACTCCGAGCTGAAACTACCGATTGAGTCCAGAAAGTCATCAAGAAAGTGTCTTTTTGCCCCCACAGAGGTCGCCCCCTGCTGGCCATTAAATAAAATACTGCCTTAAATCGCTTCATAAATGGCTTGAATTTACAGGCCTGGGAGCTACAGCCACTGTGAGATCCCTGATATTCACAGGAGTTTTACCGCAACTGAAACCCATTAAAATACAATTCTGTGGAACTAAAGCTATGGTTTTGACCTCCTCCCTCAAAAACATGCTGAAAATGGTCCCAGTTCATTAATGGACCCAACTGAACCCAGGATGGACCCAGTGGTTCCATCCTTTATATACAATTTATGGGAATGGCATAGTGGGCACATTTCCGACAACACGTGAAAGCAGCTTGACTGAAGCACAGTCTTTGAAGTTTTTCAGTGTGGCTCTCCGACAGGTGGTGGAGTCACACCGCTGCCGCTGCATGAGCGCAACACTGTTCTCAAATTTTCAGACGGTAGTTTTTCTACAGTTCGTGCTTCCTTGTGTTTTTTTTTTTTTTTTTTAAATCAGTCATCTTTTCCTTTTGTTTGTACAGCGGCAGGGACGGCAGCGCTCTAACAGCACAGGAGCGACGTTCAGGTGAGCACTTCTGACCTGAACGCGGCAGCGCACGTGGGGACCAGGCGCGGAGGCAGAGTTGGTCGCGAGTTCGTGCGTGTCTGAAGAAACACAGGAAGAAGCGTGAAGACGGATGTGTGACAATGAGGCACGCTGAGAGCCGGAGCAGGCAGGCCGGGTTTGTGTCACTGACGCTGCGACTTTAACTTGAAATCTGTAGAAACACATGAGACGGACGAGCCGCGGCTCTGTTTGGATTACTGAAGTCTGAGTTTATCGGCCGCCGGTGGATTAAAGTGTTTGAGGGGACAGCATGGGGACTCAGGGGACGGGGCGCAAACGGTCCACCAAGAAGGACAGAACGACGGCGGAGGACGATGCCCTGAATCTCATCGCCAGGGAGGTGAGTGGGGGGAGGCGGTAAATCTTTGCTGAGAGGTTTGGAAGCAGTAAAACAGCTTTTAAAGAGCTTTAACTCGCCCCCCGGTCACTGTAGGACCCCCATAAAGGCAGGAACCCACGGTCGTGTTCCACATGAGAGGCATTTGGGTCGTTTCGTGTCTGCGTTCATGTTTGTAAAAGTGTAATAATTTCTGAGTGTTAGTCAGAAATGAATCAGAAATGGGTCCAGCATTTTTAAACCTGCCCGGATAGCACCGCAGCAGGGCCGTTCCCAGGTCTGCGCTTCATCACCCTCTTAAAAGAATGGCCTCAGTCAATTTTAACGAAAGTTTCATTTTCGTCTTAGTCATCATATTTTCAATGTTGGGTGCAGTTTGTTTGTTTGTTTTTTTTTTTTTTTTGTCTTTTCTGAAAAAAATGACTTGGTCAATTATTATAAGAGGGTGACGACTTTTAATGAGGTGGCACATGGGGGTCCCACATGAAATCAATATGTGATCAGTACAGTGTCGATATTTGCTGGGTAAGATTTTCGGATTGGTGAGGCTGTTAGGTGTCTGTACGAGTGGTGAAATAATTATTTAGACCAGGGGGGACACAGCTCGGGATGATTGACAGCTGGTTCTGGCCCTCTGAGACATATTTTCCACCATGTGTGATTTAGACTTTGTACTTAACGGGATTTTTGTAGAAGCGTCTTTATATAAATAGTTTAATTAAACGAACTAAAACTGCCAACACAGTGGGAAGGACCAGTAGCTAAGACTGTGTTGTGTTGCAGAGATATCAGCTGAAATTAAAAAAGGCTGCGCTGTTGTGCAGTAACACTTTGAACCACATGGTGGTGCTGAGGAGCATCCGATTCACGGGGAGTCCAAAGGACATTTATTCCAGTTGGTGTTAGCTCAGCATTTCTACAGAGTTTATGTCACTGTCGTATTTATTTTCACAGCCGTTGTGCAGTTTAAAGAAAAATGAACATGGAAACGTTAGATTGTCTTTCAAGGTAACACTATATAGATTCAAATGGACAAAAAAGACTGAAGTGCTTGATGGGGTGGAAAGTTCTGTGACATCTTTATGGTAAAACAATGCTACCACACTATACCAGTATCGGCTGATAATACAGATGCATCAGTCGGGCTCTAATTATTATAAATTACACAAATGTAATCATTAATTATGCTTGTTTCCATTTCTTAATACCTGTATTTAAGCTAGAACCAGTATGTGCTGATATAAAGTGCTGGTTGGTAGCCAAAAAGCCATCACCAAAACTGTCTCGAAGACTGTTGTGACATGAATTATAACTTCTGGAGTTTTTACCTTTTGGTAAACAGCCCTAATTCTTACATTTCTAAACATTATTATGGAAGAAAAGGCCAGGCATGGACAGAACTCTCTGCAGATCCAATAATAAACATAACCCACAGCTGATTATAATGACTTACTCTACTTAGGTGAGGAATTCTTTCATGCTCTGACCTGCAGGAGCTGCTGAGCCCTCTCAGTAATACTGAACTCCAGCTGGCAGCAGTCGCATGTAGTTGTCATTTAGCAGGTGCTGAAGTCATGCTATGACAAGTTTATACTGCTTCAAAGTTCCTAATCCCTTCTGTTATTATGAGACGACTAGTGTAGGATGAGACTGATGTCTTACAGCAGAGCTAATGCCCGGTGGGTCTTCAGGACTGAAGCCACCCAGTTTGAAGTGAACACTTTGCTCGACTGAGGTGTAAATATCAATATTAAAGTTTAGCTTCAAAATAGGCATTTATTGTTACTAAGCAACACTTTGAAGACGTAATTCTCTATATTTATGAAAAACTGAGCATCGGGTTTACTATTTTCCATCCTGAGAATAGCGTTTTATAGTATCCTGTGCAGCTCCCGGTGAGCATGAAAACCTGAACTCTCAGCTGAGACTGACTCAGGGCCACTTTTCTTCAGCTGGGAGGAAGTCTGGTTTTTGCTAACCCAACCCGGATGCTTCACTGAATTTGCATATCATCTCTAACTGTCACACTCTGCAGTCTATTCTTCAGAACTGTGAATGGCCGTAGTTTGGCAGTCTTGAGTGTTTGGCTGTTAAGTTCTCTTCACTGCTTAGCGGGCTGTTTACGCTGCTGTGGGGAGTCTGAGGGTGCACATTCCTGTAGCTGTGATGGTTTCTTATTGTAGCAGCAGTAGCGTTACCCGGCTGAGGTTAGAGGAGTTTGATAGAGCTCGTGCGGCAGCAGGAGGAGGCCGTCTGTGATGGATGAAGCGTCGGGGTTGGGGGGGACGGCCGTGGCTTGTTTTCTGTGTCTTTAAGCAGCAGCTGGGTCGAGTCCCTCACTGGCTGTCCTATGACGGGATGGAATGTCAGCCCTGATGAGTTGGCCCACTCTGCAAAGAATATTTAAAAATAGATGCTCCTGGAAGATCAGCTGTTGCTGCACCCCAGTTTTAGATTGGACCTGTGGGTGGGGGTCGGGGCAGTAAGGGTGGCTGTTGCTTTGCCAGCTGGCCGTCACGGAAACAGCAAAGTTTCTACAAGAACAAATCTGCACAGGATAGAGCAGCCAGCTGCAGGTGCATGTATTGAGCTGTGGTTTATCAGAAATAATATCCTGTACATTTGCAGTATTAGAAGGTTAGGGGAAACCGTCAGTACTGTAAACCCGGGAGGAGACCACAGAGCAGGAAAGAATGTCAGGAGTGAAGATCAGGACGGTATTATTTGTACGGTGCTGTGAGGGAGTCGAGGTCCTGCGCCTGTCAAACATCCTGAATCCTGCTGTAAACATGAACTTGTGCTGTAGCTCGAGGATGGAGGATGGCACGCTGACCTCTCTGTAAACCCAAATAAAACATGAGTGTTTCATGCTTTCGATTACAGGAATCTGTTAAATAAAGAAACCCTGAAAATGATTTTCCCGCTTTAGTGTAAGGTGCTGGCTCACAGTTGCATCTCTGGGATGCTGGAATTGAACGGGATTATTGCTAATGTTGATCATAAAACACCACCTGCACTTCTTGTAGTAAGTCAAACTTCTCTGTTATGGGAAAGATTCATTTATCATGTCTGACACCAGAGCTGACACAGCCAAAGGCGTCAGTCTGCAGATAAACTGAAATCTGCTCACTCTGGTTTAGGTTACACTGCTTTGAAATAGTTTAATTTGAATAAAAAATAAACAGAATATCTCAGCAGTTATCACCCAGAGTAGCAGAGGATTAACCCCACTGACTCGAACTTCTGTCTCTGCTGTGGGATGGTGTTTGCTGACGGTGTCGTCAGGCCAAGACTTTAATTTGGTCAGTACTTTGGTTTTAAAACAGCAACGTTCCCATCAGCCTCAGCTGCACTTAGTGTCACGTACTAATCAGCAAAGGTTAGCATACTCAATGAAGACGATGAATTTATCATTTTGACAGTGAGCATGTTGGTGTGTTTTCTTTTAATCTGTAATATCAATATTTAATAAATATTTATTAAGCTGATGCCTTGCAAATATCCAAATAACCGTGTGCTTTACCTCCTGCTCTTGAGGACAGTTAAATAAAGGTTACATTGACTCTCTGTGTCACGCTATAGTTAAAACCTTTATGATAGGAAGGTGCAGAGCGGCTCATGTTCAGCTTTAATTGATGTCTTTTCAGCACATCACAAAGATGTTGTGGAGATAAAAGTGACGACACGTCTGCCTTCACTTTGTGTTGGCAGCTACACTTAAATTTGGACGGTTTTACATTTTTAAACACAGGAATTTACAGTAAATATTGTTAACCCTCAAACACTAACTGGTTAAAGTTCAGTAAAAATGTGACTGAATTAATGAATAATTGTTTAAGTAATCATGATAATTAATGACCAAAATCCTCATTAAGGGTTATTTTTAAGGCCACAAGCGCACAGCCCTGACTGTTGTGTTGACTTTGTTGTAGTTGCAGTGACCTGTGTTACGTTACCTTTAGCCACAGTGGACCAGCTGCTCCCCTCAGGTGGGTCTCCTGTCGATTTCCAGTTACGATAGGAGCGCTGGAATTTGGCCAGAGGCGGATTTTCTGTCCATGCTTGTGGTAACCACTGCTCTGCAGTATGAACTCCACCGAAGATCACACCCAGCTTTGTGTGTCTGAGTCTGTTTGTGTGAATGCAGTTTGCCTACGAATTCTGTGAAATTTAAGTAAACGGCACCTTTGATATAAACTGATTGAGTTTAAGCAGCTTTTACTCCTAAATGCCAGTCAGGTGTTGGAGAGTCAAAACAGGCTGAGATCTTCTTGACAAGTAGCAGAGTGCAGTCACTGTTATTTACTGCACACACGCGCGCACACACACCTCTGAGATTATTATTTTCTACTCATGTGAAAATCCTGCTCTTAAACCTGATGTGGTCCACATGTGGATTATTAACACACATACATACACATTGCACGGTCATAAATGATTGAAGTGCACACAGCAGAGCTTCAAAATCTTTATTCTGATTCAAACTGCCCCACTGAGCTCAGGTTTAACAGCTGTGAGCCTGCGGACAGCTCAGGTAACGGGTCAGTGCAGGTCAGTGAAGGTCTCTGCAAACTCTGAACTGAATGTAAACATTTTTGGTTCAGGAACAAAAGCTGTTTATGGTCAAACTGCAGGAAAAATTCAAAGTTATTAGAAGTGACACTTTTTCCACAGAATGACACTGTATTTGTGCAGTAACTGTCTTGGTCTATTAAATGAGCTGATAAGTCATAAACACTTTATGACCTTAAATAATGAGCTCAGTGAGTTCAGTGAAGAGGCACCAGCTCCCCACCTCCTTCAGGATCTGGTAAGAGCAACCGTCCACCTCAGAGAGTCACTTTAGAGCACGAGAAGGGTTAACGTCACCAACTTTAGACAAACTCATTCGAACTGGAGTTTGTCACAATCATACTGAATGACATCGAGTACTGCCGCAACACTGATCTGAGCAGCCAGCTCGTTAGGAAACAGGAGACGGGACTGAAGCTCGTTAGCAGTGACTGAACTTTCAAAATAAGAGTGATTGTCTCGGCCATTTTTCTCTTGAAAAGGAGGTTTTTAATCTCACAGAGACTAAATAAAGAATATAATGGTCCATACTGGTAGTGAACACATACACAGAAATGTTTTTGCTGTTCTTGGATTGTTTCCATCAGTGTGGCTAAAAATGTTTATTTTAGTTTGGCTGGAGAAGAAAGGCTGCAGGAGCCTGTGCAGTGCAGACTGCATCGTCACTGCTTTGGTGCAAGTGAAAACTTGCCTGTGCGAAGTTAGGAAATACAAGTATTAAAAATGAATACTGCATTGCAGTTTGATTTGTGGTTTTTCTAGCAGGGATGGGATTGTTGCCCTATACGTTGGTCAGTTGAGTGATTAGTTCACACCAAAAAAACCAAACATCTGTTGTCTTGATTAACGTGAAATTTACTTCTTACTCAGGATGCAGGATTTGTCCAAGGCACTAAATGGTAAATGGGCTGGTTCTTATAGCGCTCTTCTATTTTACATGAGCACTCAGAGCACTTTCTATCTAACTCTAACACACACACACTCTGATGAATGCATCGGGAGCAACTTGAAGGTCAGTATCTCCCTCTAGGATACTTTGGCATGCAGAGTGGAGCAGCCAGGGATCGAACCACCAACCCTCCAATTTGTAGATGACCTGCTCTACCTCCTGAGCCATTATGTCACTGTTCTACATGATGCTGCTGTTGTCACATGTAATATTGTTTCAGCTTCTAGCATAAAGTTTACATTGACATTTTTGCTTCTTCAGATCTATTTCTCTCTCCTTCTCACAGAGACATGAGGAAAAAGTGTGTGTGTGTCTGTGTGTGTGTGTGTGTGTGTGTGTGTGTGTGTGTGTGTGTGTGTGTGTGTGTTTATCTGGAGGGAAGCAGGAAACAGGAGTACGTTGTTACCTACTTAGGAACTTTGTGGTTAGATCACTATTTCCTTTAAGTTGACCGTTTTGGAATGCTGTTGGTCTGNCCCCAAGTGTAGCTGCTCTGTAGGCTACATTAAGTAGGTGTGCATCATGCCTTTGCATACACATGCTTGTGTACGCCTTCTGACACCATTGTCTGTTTCGATTCTTTTTTACTTTTTGACTCCTCTCCAATGTCATCACACACCTCGTGAAACACCATAACCATGATTGATTTTTAGTCACGTCTCTCAGCCACATTGACCCTTGTACCAGACAAAAATATTGTTAGTACACACAGTCGACTGTATGCAAAGCCGCTGCAGAAGTGCCCGGTCACCATGTAATCGATTGTCATCGTGTTAGAATCTCTCAGGACTGAATGAGAGAGAATTCAATGAAAAGCCTCAATCAAAAGTTAACACAAAGCCCTTCAGAACACAAGCGTGTGGAATCGACCCGGCCGAGTCTGAAAGGATCGTGATTGCGTACTTTGTTGGAACATGTTGATGTCTTGTGACTGAAGTTCAAACCTCAGGAGTACAGCTGTGCTATTTGCAAAGGGATGGACCAAAATGTCAAGACCAACATCTGCATTCTGTGTCTTGTATGATGAGTCAGGTTGGTACTTAAAAGGAGATTATTACATGGAAGCCATTTTTAAATGGTTTCTCTTGAGTGGCAGGATGATAGATGATAGTATTAGCCAACACTGGCCTTTAACAGATACAGCAGATATTGCTAAAAACAGAAGCGTAGCATTCTTGCTCCAATAATCTCCAATAAAAATCGTGTTTCTCGAATGTTTACACCCAGTTACCGGTGCCAGGGCCACGATTCTGCATCACTGACTCCACAGCAGCTGCTCAGGCTTTATGTTCAGACTCTGTTTTGTCTGCACGAGTTTAAAGGGACGATCTAAACTGGGGATTAACTTGCCAGGTTGGCGCTGCGTGGATCTCGGAAGCTCAGTGAAGCGTTTAAGGAATTGAGTGTTTAGAGTGGATTAGTCTGAGCCCTGATGATGATGAAGAAGATGAAGCCCACCACACAGTCAAGCCAGAAAGCCACAGTCCATCAGGCAGAAACAGCCGAGTTAATCTTTAATGCTGGGTACACATTTGTACAACGGTACCCAGCAGTCAAAAGGCAATTCTGGCTCTGTTCAGAATAAACTCTCAATTTCAGTTGGATGTTTAAGTTTGTTTCCCTCCTTCAGTTAAGGTGTTTCCAACAGTGAACACCTTTTGATGCTGTGAAGTACTCAAACATGAATTCTCCAAACAATTACATGGATGCAGTTCCCGATATGTGATTATACAAAGTGCTGGCTTCGGTTCAGCCTGCCCTGCCTGACTCATGTCTCCATAAAAGGAAGTGGAGGGCCTGTGTGTTTTAGTTTCCTCTTGATGACATCACCATGTGCTCGGCCCAATGCAGATTGTTATCACAAACTCCTTCCTGTTTATTCCACAAGGCTGAGTTTCCTCCGAAGCTCAGGGAATAAGGTGGGAGGTGCAGAGAGGGCTGGGTGGGGTGGTTGAGTGCAGATATTACAATTTATTAGGTCAGGTACACGGGGGGAGTAGGTGCACATCTCAGCTATGTATGTGCAAGTTCCTGAAGATCCTGAGAAGTAGCTGTGTGACCAAACCCTCAGTTCAACTGTCCCAGCATACCACCACTGCATTAAATCGCTTATTATTTGCTGATGATGCAGAATGATATCACCATCATCAGTGAACTGTCACTCTTTATGGCTTGCTTGAAACAGCTCGAGGAACACGACATAAGCAGAAGAAGATGGATGGATGGATGTTTCATCATATACAAATACCTGTGGCAAAAACACTCTTAGCCTCTTACGAAAAACAGCGGCACTTCCTCCACTGCATATATGCCTTCCTTTAAACTCAGGATTGGGTAAAAGCGTGCTTATGTTTAGATCTTCCTGTAAGGTTATTCCCTGTCTGCGGTGCGTGGTAAGGAAATGCAACTTTCTCCAGATCTATGAAAATCCAGCACGGCATTTTTCAGTCCTGGAACTTGCCACAGGACCCAAAGGATCCTCTGTCAACATACTGGTGCCAGACACTTGAGGACACCCCCAGAGGTCCTGTGTCAGTGTCCTGATGGGTCAGGGCTGTTTTGGGGGAGACCCAGACAGTGTTTCACAGGTGATTTTAATGTTGCGTCTGATTGGTGTAAATCAGTAATTGATAACCAGTAACAATTTCTTTTCTTTCTTTTTGTTGCCTCTCCTGACCCTCCACATCTCTGACCTCTCGGCATTGCAGTCACATCAGATTCACTTCTTGCATGTTTCTCTAATATTTGTCCATAACTGTATGCAAATAGCCACCAGCTCTCTACATGACCAAATATGGTTACAGTACAGTCT
>JASGAU010409029.1:0-27146 GCA_030220045.1 Australoheros facetus | reverse complement strand
GCATCACTTTTAACTCAACTGCAGGAAGACTGACCTGCCATCAAAAACTAGTTGGCTTTTCAAGATGGGCGGAGACTCTACTGACCTGAGTTCATTAAATCACATGAAGCTGGAGATGATCAACCACACGTTCCTCTGAGTGACAGTCGGATCAGCTGGAGGCAGATGAGCCAGTTTTTATTTTTTGTAACCTGATTCCAGTGTGATGAACAGAGAAGAGGAGCAAGTATCAGAAAATAAGTGTTGAGCTCCGTGATGCAACAACTGTTTTTGCGGTCTCTTAAGTAAGCCACATGGCCCTCCCGTTCTTGGGTGTCACTGCCCACAGGCGAGTAGTAAACAGCCTTGTTTCAAAGTGTGATTTAATTAAGAGGCAAATCATCATTTGGAAATAAACATGTCACAGATTCCTCTCTGCAACCAGTCTCCTGTTATTCACTCACACAGCTGCATTGTGTAACTTCCTGTGAGGTGTTGTGTTCTCCCATCATGCTTTAGGAGCACTGGGAGTTTTCAACATAAACTGCTGCTGCCTGAAGTGTCCCGTTACTCCCACAGAGGAAAAAAAACAAGATAGATTATAGCCAGTTGGAAATGCATCAAAATAGCTTAAATGGGCATCATGTAGAATATGTCACTGACTGGCTGGCAAACAGAGTGTTTGTAAATCATTTAAAGTATGCAGAACACGTTGAAATATTGCCCTGCTGGTTGCATTGCTTATCTTCAGTGTTCAGACCCAGCTGCCTCCCTTGTTGTATTTTTAGACATGTCTGAAGCACATACTATTTGTTTTATTCCTGGCTTGAAGTAGCTTGCCTGGTGGCTGACCAGTTTGCTCTACAGCTGCTCCGTGTGTTTGTGGTGCAGGCTGGGGTGCGCTTGCATGGGTGCATTTTCCCTTTTTCCAAATTCTGTAGCTAAACATGTTTCATTAACATGCCAGTGTAGAATGAGTCCTAATTAAAGACTCGTGGTTGTGCACTCAACAATTTCCCTTCCAATTTACATTCATGAGGTGTGCTTAATAATATAATTTAGTCAAGTAGAACCAGTTGTTTGGATGTTATAAGAAAAATGTTAATATTTATACACAGTCTTCGAAGCTGGTGAACAGCATACAAATTATGAATATAGACTGTATGTAGAAGATGGAAGTTGCCACGGAGACATTGAATTTCAGTCACTGACATGTAGGATTTTTGAAACCCCGTGTGACCGGTGTGGGAGTGAAATATGAGCCCTGTGAGCTCATATGGTCATGACCTGTCAGTCATAAGTTAGACCCACCCAAAAGCACACCCTGCTTTTACTCTTTGGTCTGTTTTATAGTGAGAACAAATTTACAAAATTAGCAGTTATGTTGCATTAAATAAGGGTTGAAACTCTTGAACTGACTTCGTTAGGAAAACTCATTAGAAAAATGCTGAGGAACCAAATTAAAGGAGCACTATAGTTCCTTTTAATGCAGTCTGACCTATTTTTGAAGCAACTGTGCTTTAAGGCGCTAACTTCACTTTTGAGGCTCACGTCCATCTTTTGTGTCATAGACTGTATATTAAAAACATCCAGTGTGACATCACCTGCTGATTTTTTTTTTTTTTTTTTTTACTCCTGTTAAAGTTGATTGCCGCAGGCATCTTATCTCTTTGAAACCAGACATCACAAGTAAGGGGTGCATGTGAGTGATAAACCATGGGATGCTACACACCGTGTCACTCACAAGGTAGGCCCGCCCTAAAATAAATCCTGCTTTTTCCTTCTTTTTGACTCTGATGGAGAACATCATTTAATAAACAAGCTTCATAAATAAGACTTTAAACTAGCAATGGAGATCCTCACTCCATGAAGTTGTTTGCTGATGTTGTAGACCAAAAGCACAGAGGCCCGTTTTCCCACAGACTTCTGTGCTTCTTTTTACAACAAGAGTCGCCGCCCCCTGTTGACCATTAGAAAAAATGCAGGTTTCAAGGCTTCACTTTGTTCTCTTTTATAAGTTTAAAAAAAACTGACTTTAATATAATTTGTAGTTAATGCGCTGCACCCAAAGTGAATAATATGCTTTCATTGATTGTCATTCCAAATAAAACAATATTAGATTTTTATATTAAATACTAACTACTAATATTGTCATTAATGTCGTTAATATTGACGGCTCTGTTGAGCCGCAGTGCACAGCTCTGTGCAGGACCTGGAATATTTGCATGATTGTATGTTTTTTAAGCACATCACATCTTTGGTGCTGCAGCTCTTCACGGTTTGTACTTTCCTGTGTGAGAGCGCATGGAGTCGTCAGCTGAGTTCATCGGGTTTGGAAACAACGGCTCGATTTGTCCATTTGTGACGTCCGTTGAATTGACTCATGTCTGTGGCTTCATAGTAAGCTGAACTTTCTTGCAGCCACTCCCTTTTAGGCAACATCTGGGAAGTTTATAAGGTTCTGCAAAGAGGAAATAACGGGGGGGGGTTCGTCCACATAGTAATCAGCACTCTCTCACCCATACAGGGAGCAAACCATGTGTGAATCCACCTAATGATCTCATCTCATTTTAAACACACTCAAACAGAAATCAGTTATTTCTGTGTGCTCTCTTTGTGGAGCCTGTCAGCGCTCGTGGTGATTAAAATAACCGTCCAATTTTGGCGGCTGAAGACGGGAATGCAGGGCGTGGGAATCCAGCTCACTGGAGACAATCAGACCAGGCTGGCATTCAGCTCTCGAGGACTTGGTGCCCTCAGAGGCTGTGAGTAGACTCAGGGGATCAGGTTTGACAGAAGCCAGGCCTGTAAATCTGACCACTGTAGTCACTTTGGCAACATATTATTGTCATTAAAACAAATAAAACTGCAAGTCAGAACTAGCAGGAAGTTATATAATCTCACTGTACACAGTATGTCTAAATGAACCTTCCTTANAATCGTTGTTCTGTTTTCTTTTGTTTTTCAGTTACAGTTGTGGCTTCTAACGATTATGAAGCCACGAAAAATAAAACGATGAATAAAATTATTACTGTTGTGCATTAATTTTCACTCCAAAGCTCTCATTTCATCTTGCATTATAAATTTAGCTCACCAATCGAGCAAAGATGGTGAAAAGAGAACCTTTGGTTTCCAAGATCTACGCAGAAGAAAGTTTCTGTTAGGACCGTTAAAGGTTGCCTACAGGTGACTTTGTTACCTGATCACACAGACTCACCTGGTGCACATTTGGCTGCGAGCAGCTGGAGTGTCATTTGGGCCATCAGCTGGTCAAAAACAGCCTCTAGTCTGGTTCTAACTTTTTACTGGATGTGTGTGAACTGTCACCTCTTTAAACACCAATTATTGAATAATATGTAAAGTCTGAGGGAATCCCCTGTAAAAAGTTCAGTGAATGCAACAGTGTTAAATAACTGAGACTGCAATTATTGACCAAAATAATTATTTTTGATTTTTCCACAATGAAGTAGTCCCACTTAGACTCCTGTATTTCTTTCTTCTGTCACACGTCCAAGTCATTAAACCTCTTTAGAGCATCCCAGTTTTGCACAGAACAAGCTCACTTTGTCTCAGGAGGGCAGCCAGCCCACTGAATCGTGCTGAATTAGAACAGCTTGATAGAACCAGAGTCCATGTAGGTCAGTATAAATAGCCTTTAAAGGAGGTATGATTGTGTCTTTTGGCCTAGTTATGTGCATCTTTCAGACTAGAGGCTGATGCAGCATACACACTCATGGAAAGTTGACCCAGTCTCTGTTACAGCCACTCGCATCACGTTGGATTACTTAAACTGAAAGCAGGTACCCTGTTTTAGAGAATTAACTGTTTACTTTGACCTGAGCTTTTACACTCTGTCCTGGAGAAGGAGAGCGGGTCAGTTTACAGTTGTTCCGTTTTTTTGTGTTTGTGTTCTTAAGTAAGCTCTGCACTCTTTTCTGCCTTCCCTTTTACAGTTCGTGCAATGTGGAAATGATGAAATAATTCACACGTTTTAGTTTCGAGGGTTTTGAAGGGCAGCTTCTCTTGAGCAGTTTGTCTGAAATGGCTTTAAAAACAGTTTATAACTTTACCAAAGAAGTTGACTAATTAAACGTGACTGTATTATATAGTGAACCGTAAATGTTCACACTAAGCATGGCCAGAGTTTCACATAGTGAGGTCAGTGCATGTTTAGGAAACTTCTGTGAGCCACAAATTCAGCCTTCACACTCAGTTTTAAACAAATTTTCCTGCTCTTGTCTCTGTGTGATGTCATAGAGAGGGGATATACCAAATATGGTCATCTCAAGCACAACGCTCTTGCTGTGAGAACAGAAGCTTCACCCACCTGCTGTAACCAATCAGACGAAAATGTATTTAACATGAGGGCTGCATCAAAGGGGAGGAGCTAAAACGACTTGTTTCAAACAGACGGGGACCTGAAGGGACACTTTAACCAACACCGATACCGATTTCATCCCTTCGTCAGACCACCTTTGAACAGTTAGCCAGTGTGAGATGAGTGTGATACAGCACATAAACATCTGCCACTCACTCACTATTGTATTAAGTATAATATTCCCAGCTCGTCTGTAATTTAAGGAACCATTGAAACAAATTGGGCTACACAATCGCTGTTGACTGTAAGGCAACCTTTGTGATTTGACAGGAAAGTCTGATGAAGTGCACGATTGTTCACATGTTTCTGACACTTATTGAAATGAATTGTGTTGCATTGTGTGCAGCGCTGTGAACCCACCCATGAAAATATTTCCAGTGACTCGTGCCCACTAATCTGCCCGTTGCCCGTCTGTTTTGCTCTCGCCTTTGATCTGAATTGAGTCAGTGGATGAGCTTTGGAACAACCTCAGTGACTGACGGAGTCAAAGCTCTTCACCCCGGAGCGTGCCATTAGTTGGAGCGAGTGAGCACCGGTGCTCAGTCCTCCTCAGAGCAAAGTGGCTACGCTAATGGAAGTTTTTAAGTGCTGTATTTATGCTGCTGGAGGTCAGACATGTTACTCCTCTGTCACCCCTAATGTCATGGAAGAGAAAATGTTTGGGAGAGACCACGTAGTTCATGTATTGTTCAGTACAGCTGTCAGCGCAGGCAGTGTTTTAGAGGCCTTCAAAGCTTTGGGCAGAAATGGGAAGAATCCAAAGGACAATGAGCAATCACTGACTTGGAGGAAATAGCACTTAGTCAGGCAGTGAGTATGCCACAGAGACAACAGTGGTGTACTCACACTCAGTTTGGGATTATGCGTCATCATTTTTCATATTTTTTTAGTCAAATATTTGCAGATGAGGTGTTTTTTTTTAATCATTATTTCACACTGCTTAGTTATTGTGCAAGGTTTACTCAGGAATGATGAATGGACTGGTTCTTATAGCGCTTTTCTTCTTCACTCAAGCACTCAAAGCACTTTATCCAGTGTTTTCTATCTAACATTCACACACAATCACACTCTGATGAACGCATCAGGAGCAACTCAGGCTTCAGTATCTCACCCAAGGATACTTTGGCACACAGACTGGAGCAGCCAGGGATCGAACCACCAACCTTCCAATTAGTAGATGACCTGCTCTGAGCCACAGCCACCCCACACTTTCAGGACAGCATTTTCTTTTTCGTGGAGCTCATCCACGTGCGGGAGGTGCACAGTACACCAGCTCAGTTCACTGCAGGGCAAAAAGCACCTTCACTGATGCAGCAACCAGCCTGCTGTTCTGATATTTTAAGCCTCCGTTGCCCGTTTCCTCATCTCCCAGACCTCTTAAGAGCAGATCCGTGCAGATGGTCACTGCCTGAGTCCATCTGCAGACTTCTAGGCTTATAACTTCTATCATGCAACCATAACTTTAAAAGGGACTAACTGCTAAAAAAAAAAAAAAGCTTTGCTGCAGTGATGTTAGTGGGCTTAAAGTAAGTCTCAACCTACTGCACGAATCTTCACAGCACCACAGTTAGGTGTGATTTACACTTGAGACTATTATAAAACTGCTGCAGCTTTCCAAAACGCTGCTGGTCAAATCAGCTTTAAATCCAGATGTTTGCTTGTGGGATGACAGCTGTCAAAAACACCTTACTGGTGAACCAGAGGCCAGTGAGAGCCAAGATGTATTAAAAAACACAGACGCTAGTTTCAGTAATGTAACTGCAGCTCTGCTGTAGAGGAAGCATGAGAGCTGTCGCTTTGTGTCTGTTCTTCATGCTCTTCAGCACATCACCACAGCTCTGAAAGGCTGCAGTTAGCTTGGAGGTTAATAAATGTCTAAATGATGTCCAAAGTTTGCAGCTCAAACATTCACACTGATCAGTTTTCTTTTGCCCTCAAGTGTGCTCTTCAGACTTGTTTAAATAATGCGACAAACTGAACACCGACTCATAAAACAGTCGAGACACAAGTGAAAGTTTCACCTGCTGTGTCATGTGAAAGACAAGTGAACTTTAGCCTGGATCATTTCACAATGATGCAGTAATATAAACGTGTTCTGTGTCATGTTCTGGATAATAAAGCAGGATAATATGCATGTAAAACTGGTGCGTGATGGCATAAACATAAGCTGAATAAAAGTGACTGAATACCTCCACCAAGGCTGAAGGTTTCCACCACAAGCTTGTGTTTATATGCAGCAAACATGCAGATATGTTTGTGATATGTGCTCCAGAACATTTATACGACTAGTTCATAATGTTTTGAGTAATCCTGCTAACAAACTGACAAACCAATCACCTCCATGGCAGAGGTAATTCTGAAGATATCCAAACTACGCTAAATATGACTGTATTTTTGGTGTAGCATGGACTGAGTGATGCAGATTTATAAGTGGGGGTGAACATGAGTAGAGGCATGAAGAGAGGTTGGGGGGGGCAGTTTGCTTTACACACTTTAGTCCAACAAAGTACAAGGATACAGTATAAGCTCCTACTGTCAGCATGGACGATTACACAGTGTGTGTATTAGTGGCGCCTTATGGGGAGAGCAAACCTTTGGCCTGAAGGAAGCATCTGGAAAACAACATGTAAAGGATGCCGTGGGTCTCAAACAATGATCTGTGCCTTTGATAAGACCCGCATCAGACGCTTGTTTGTTAAGCGTTCAGTCTTACAACACAGCTTAACTTTTTTCTCCCACGTTAACACTGAGATGAATGCGTTTCTGTTATCTGAGGTGTAAAACGTCAGCGTGGATGATGATAACGTAGATTTGGACGTGCTTGTTTCTTCCTCCTGTCGGGTTTCCCCTGATGAGGCTTTATTAAATGCAGACGCAGTTACGGGAGTCCTGAGCTGAACTTTCTTTATAGCGTGTATGTGTGCGATCGCGCTTTCTTCTGATACCGACTCTCCACTTGGTGTTTTCCTGTTACTCAGTCATGGTGACTGACACTGGGGAAATGCAGTAGTGCAGCAGTATGAGCTGTTACAGTCACCCCGCCTAGAGGCTGCAGCTGTGGTAGTGTCTACCACGAAGTGAGAGGAAGGAAATGCTTACACACACGCACTCTGTAACACACACACACACACACACAGTTGCGGCACACACTCGGCGAGAGATCCTTTTAAGGGAAAGGCCCTGAGTGCTGAGTGGAGCAGGGGCAAGTCCTTCAAATGCACGGGGCCTAAGAGCCTCGCTGGATTGTCTGCTTCTAAAAAAAGTCCATGAGATCTGAGTTTAAATGACTCTTGATGTTATGTGTTTGTTCACTGCTGGATTAACTGGTTTTTAAAGGCTGATAATGTCCCACCTGTGATATGAATCTTTAGCTCCATGACTGTTACAGTGTGTCAAAGTTCCCATCTCCCATAATAACTCTGTCAAGGAACTGGACCTCTGTTCACATGTGTGTTCAGCATTTATAAATGTGTGTGAGTTGAACTAAGTCTGCTGGTGTCTCACTTCTCCTTTTTCTATTTTCTCTCTCTGTTTCTATTTTATCCCACCCCCCCTCCAAGGCTGAGGCCAGGCTGGCAGCAAAGAGGGCAGCCAGGGCAGAAGCCCGAGAGATCCGCATGAAGGAGCTGGAGCGGCAACAGAAAGAGGTATACAAGCCAAAATACCCCCTTAACACACGGTACACCATGCTGGGGATGTGGTATGTGTCAAAATTTAATGTTAGGACATATAAGCACAACGTTACACCTGTAAGAGTTTATTATTTTACAGTAAATGTAAACAGCTGAGCTCTGACGTCGGGCCAAATGCCTTGCTAACACTGCCCTGAAAAACAAAAGGATTTAAGCAGCCTTGTTGGTACTAGACACTTGGCATTTCCTGTCAACACCGCTTTCTGCTCTTAAGCTGTGACTCTTTGATCCTGTGGGGTCAAAGGTCAGAGGAGCACTGCTGTGGAGGTCTAAGCAGTCTTTGTTGTTCATAGAAAGCACAATCCTCTGAATCAATTTGCTGGCCATTTGAAAGAATGCAGCTTTAGTGCTTTCAGACAGGGACATTACATCGTTTATATATTTCATTGATAACCTATAGTTACCGTCTATAGTCACCACCTATACAACAGCATGTAATAACTAACTGAATCCTTAGTTACAAGGTTTCTCGGTTTGGTAAAGATCCTATAGCTGACAGTGAGATTAAATAAATTAAAGTAAATTAGTCCAAAATTCTCACTAATTACTCTTTCCAAAGGGGTTTGAACCTTTTCTAGTTAATCTCAAGTCACACTGACGCAGGTCTTTACAGATGGAAAGTTTTCAAGTAACACATGAAATTAGAACTTTTCACTTCAGACACTGTGGAGCACACTTCCTGTTATTTTAACTTTTTCAACTCTCACATTTAAACCAGCTCTTCCAGCCCAAACACAACAGTAATGATATACTGTTCATGTTGTTATTGTGGTTCTTTTTTGTAGCTCTGTCTCTTCAGGTGGCTAAGTACAGTACACAGTATAACACTGATGTTACTTACTCCAGAAATTAGTACGCCGCTAATCTGAAGAGTGTGCTGCGTCGTGCAAAACTTCCACATTATTCACAAAAATGATCAAAGAATCCCATAATCCCGTGGACCGGACCCTCAGCAGCTCCGGTGTCTGTACTGCATTCTGATTTGTGTTGAATCAGGTGCAGAGCTGACGAGTGTTTGGACTTGAGCTCAGTGTTGTTACTTGGGTTTTTCTTTTTTTGGTTCAGCACCTCTGATCTGAACCGCGGGGAGTCGCGCTTTTCCGGGCTCACTATTCTTAGTCTGTCGTAATCCTGGACACACAAACAGACACCTGAGGAAACTCAGCTCAGAAGTTGCCTAGTTTCTGTCTGCAGACTTTTGTTTGTTTCAGAAAAGCAGAAGAATTAATGACAGTGAAATAATTGTCAGTTGCAGCAGACATCTGTCTCAGAATCTGTAACTTTGAAGCATATTTCTGGAAATTCAGTTAAACTTTATTTCTCGTGCTACTTTAACACATGGACGTGGGATCTCTGGGGGTGTCCTAGTTGTCTCACACCGTGACGTTAGCAGACGATCCTTTGGGTTCTGTGGGTGGCAGGTTGGAGCTGCAGATTCTATATCCGATCGGGATGTGGGGAGGTTGGAGGCTGCTTTAGGTACTTTCCTTTGTCCCTCGAGCAGTTTTTGCGGATACGTCGTCCCGGTGAGCGAGGCTGCTGCCGTCAGCTGCTGCAGCCACTGAGCGGTGTGTCCGGTCTGAAACAAAAGACACTTTCACAGTTTCAAGTAACTTTCAACTTTAAACTCTGTGTGACCAAAGTTTACTGTGATTGTGGTAGACATTATGCACACACTTCTGCAACTTCAGGAACCACCACATGTGTGCAAACTTCAGCTGTGTAGACAAACATTAGAAATAGAAATGGAACAAAACACATCCAGGCTTTATGATCCTATATGCATATAAAAGATTTCATTCAGGTTAAGCATCCACAGAGGGTGCTTAACCTCCCTAATATTGTGGAGATCCCGCCTGTGCTGTTTTGAGCCCTCAGGGTATAAACACAGAACCGACACCAGAGTGTCGTTCCCAGGACAGCAGATCCTCTGGCTCCGGCGGGCTGCAGGATCGAGCTTCTGTGGATCGGCTTTGATCTTCAGCATCTTCATATCTCAGCTGGATTCACATGCAGGACGTTTGGAGCTGGATCAGCACTTTGGGGGGGTTTTTTGGTCATTGAGCTGCTCCTGTTCTTGGTGGAGCTGAGGGCATTATTGCACCGAAAGAGACCAATGCCATCAGGGAATGCCTTTTTTGTTATATTAAGGCACAGAGTGCTGACCTCAGTGATGTTTACGTGGGCGGTAACGCGTCAACTTCCACATTAATACCAGAAGATTGCATTATAATGAGGCAGTCTACTGTTTGCCATTCACAAAACGCTGAATTATTTTATTCGTTAACTTTTAAGCTTGTTTCTAATTATGTTAATTTATTATTATTCCACCAATCAAAACACAGGTGGTGAGCCTGAACAGTAGTCATGTATGCGTATGCACGCACACACCCATTATACACACTGGATTAGTGGTCATCGTGAAGCGGAGTGTGTGAGTGTGTGTGTGTGTGTGTGTGTGAGTGAGTGAATGTGGGTTTGTGTGTCCCTTTAAACCTTTTAGCCGAGTTCTAAAGTAGCTTAGCAGGTTGTGCTCCATGGTGCAGCCTGCAGTGGAGCAGTCGTTGTTGTTGTTGCCGTATTGTCGTATCAGCGATGGCTTGCTGCGCTCACAGCCACCTCCTGAGCTTTTGGATGTTTCCTCACACGCTGAAGACAGAAGTTAGGAGCGGATTATTAGCAGAAGCTCTGTAACATTAAACAAGAAGAGTGATTTTAAGCTTCTGTCGCTCCAAGTGCTCCAAGCTCAAATCTCAGCGTTCTGTCTCACCATGATCCTGCCTTCATGACTGGTCGTGGTGTTACCTGGTCACGCTGAGCGATGGGACCTTTCTTGGCTTCCTGAGGGCAGCAGGACGGCCGGGCGGCGGTTTACCGGAGGGGGGCTGAGGGCTGCCCTCATGAGGCGCCCAAAAACCCCTCCGATAAAAAAGGGGAGCTTGGTGAGTCAAACAGGACCAGTGCTGGCATGTAGGCTGATTGTGTAACTTTTTTGATGAATGGGCTTATGACGCTGCCTGGCTCACTGGCTAATAGGCTGTCCAGACACGTAATGAAGGATAAGTAAGCAGACGAGATCCCTCCAGTCACTTCCTAATCTGTTTGGACTGGGCATTGGTCATTTTTGTGCAATATTATGCTCTTTAGAGTCCAACTCTTTCATTTTTAGGTAAAACTTTACTTTGAATGGATTGTAGTATTGTGATTGGCTCTGTAGTAAGATGTCAAAGGTCAGAAGCTTCTGATGATCTTACAGAGGACGTTTCTGTAAATGATGTGCAGAACATTAATGCTGTGATGCAAATAAATCTGACCTTTATTACTCAGTTTCACCTTCTTGGAGTTTACGATATTTTCATGATTCGGCAGCGTATCTGCGAGGTCATCGGGGTGGGGAGGTGGCTTTCCATTTCAGGTGAACTATGAATTAAGTGAGGGCAAGAGGCCGTTCTCCATTGATCACCTGAAAGTGCTGTTGCTATTAAAGTGATGCAGCGGACGGAGAGGTCATCTGCAAATCGCTTTCTGATTGCCAGAACTGCAAAAGTGACCCATCCATTTGTTGGGCAAGCACACAAGGGAGACAGTAGTAGTAAATCTGGATTAAAGCGCTGGGGTAGAAAGCGCATCAGTGAGGGTGGGGTGTGTTTTTTAGTGTGTGTTGCATTTAGTTTGCGGAGATTTTGTGACAGGCTCAAAAATACAGCATGTGGGCTCGTTTTAACGGTAACAGCAGTTAACTGGTCTCCCCGCCGAAGGAAGAACATTTTAGGAAATCTGATTGCAGTCGTTTGTTTTGTCCCTTCACGTTAACATCAGCAAAATGCTCCGAGAATGAGAGAAACCAGAGGCTGCAGAGATTTAACAGCACAGAACATCTCAAATAACCACTATGAAAATAAATGAAATCGAGGCTAATTGGTTCATGTAGTTATCGGAATAGTTAAACTACTTTAATTGGCTGTAATTTCCTCAAACATTCCACATTTCAGATGGAAACGCCCACAAGTGACGCAGCACAGCGCGCACGACCACAAGAAACACCGAGGGGGTGTCAGCCCGCCTGGTTTGATTTGATCTCACGGCCCCACAACCTCAGTCTGACCTGATTTTGGGAGATTAAAGTGATGACAAGAAATGTTTTATGGAGTGTCTTCACACAGGATAGGAAATGTTTGCATTTTACTTGAATTTACTTACCCGTGGTCATCGGCTACAGACGTGATGTTACTGTTTGGCAACATTTTCCTCACCGCGTACTGCAGTTCATGTCTCCATAACTCATGAGCAGGGAAAGAGACAGAAGAAAGGTGCAAATAAAAAACTGTGCCCTAAGAAAAAAAAAAAAAAAAAATTACCAAGAAGACATTTCACACAGGACGAGGAGTCCCGGTCCAACGACCTTTGTCTTTCACAAAATCTGGAAGATAATTTCAGGAGTAATTTTTACAGATTACAAACATGCGACTTCTGCAGTTATTACAAATTACTAGAAGGGTCTCCCGACGTGTAGAAGCTGCCGTCACCATGTCAGCAGACTCATTTGAATAATCTCCACACGGACAAACGGTAATCTGAGGCAACCTTTTAGCTTCCTGAGAGCAAACGTTCCAGGTACCTCAGATGGGAAAAACAGCTGCAGTTTGAGAAGCGCTGGGTTCAGTAAAGCGTCAGCTGCCACATTTAATCACACACACAATCCTTGTTTTCTGTGTGCATATTAAATAAGCACAATTTAACTGAAATACCGATCTTTGACCAGGCTTACTGTTACCCTTTTGTTTCCACACTTTATGCTAAGCTGAGTTAAAATAGCCTGCATTCAGTTCAATTCAGGTTGACTTACATAGCACCAAATCTCAACAGCAGCTGCTTCAAGGTGCTTTATATTTTAAGTTTAAGACCTTACAGTAAAGGAGAGAAAACCCCAAAAGCACTTGACGACAGTGTGAAGGAAAAACTCGTTAACAGGAAGAAGACTCCAGCAGAACGAAGCTCAGGGGGGGGGCAGCCATCTGCCGTGAGCCGCTGAGGGGGAATATGCTGCATATGTATGACATTTGTGTCTAACACAAGCATAGAGCAAAGTTTATTTTCCAAAGTGTCAGATGTGCCTAACAGGACAGTTTATAAAGTTACTCAGCAGCTTCTTTTTATGTTTTTTTGGAGAACCAGTCTCTGATTGTGGTTCTGAAAGTCCTCTGTGCCACGGTCTGACAGAGGTCACCTGTTTCTCTCTGCTATGCAGTCATGGGTACGTACACTATGTGAAAATGACATTGTGGTGCTGGCACAGCTTTCTGTCACTGATACCAGCCTTAAAGGACCATGGGAAAATGCTCTGAAAGTGCGTCTCACAGGTCTTTAAATCTCCGGTGAACTTCTGTGCTGCGGTGCAGCGAGTTCGGCACATTCCCGAGCCCCGTGCTCTTTTTTTTTTTTTCCTGCTGTTTTACTTTCTGCTTTCCAGTTTCGGTTTCATATCTTTTGCCTCCACATATCTTTTTTTTTTTTTTTTATGCTGTTTTAATTCATTTTTCCCTGTTTGTTTTCCTGCTCTCTCTCCTCTGTCGCTGATCGGCGTTGCTGCTTAGATCTTTCAGGTGCAGAAGGTAGGTTTGCTCTTCCTCATTTCCACCTTGTACGTTGTTCGATTTCGAGCACCGTTGTGTAATTATCCTCGGCGTGTGCTTCGGATTGTGCCCTAATAAAAGATGGAGCTCATTATCTGTTTTGCCTTGCCCTCGTTTCTCGCCTCTCCTCAGAAATACTATGGCTTGAACACCAAACCAGACGACCGGGTGGACAGCAAATGGGGCGATATTGAACAGTGGATGGTAGAGTTTCTGTGCTGTGATGACGACACTAACAGATCTGCATGTGTTTTGAAGCTGTTTGTTGGAGGCTTTTTCTGTGTGCATTTGACTTCCCTGTAATTCCTGTTAAGCCTTTTTTTTAGAAAATAACAGATTATCAGGAATCAAAGCTTGGCCATTAATGATAATCCACTTATTCAAAGAGCAGGGTGCCCGTTTGGCTTTGAGTCAGCGTGACCATCTGCCCCGTTGGTGTGAGACTGCATGGGATTTACTGCATTGAACTCACTGCTTAGGTTTACTCTGTATGACTTTCCAGATCATTAGAAGGGTTTGGCACAGCGATCAAGAGACTCGGAGTGTGTGACAGTTCTCGTTTGACTAATTGTGAAGTGTTTTAACTGCATAATTTAAGATTTTATACAGTAGTTTTGTGTCAAGAGTATTACGGAGTATCAGTTTTGGACAGTGTTGGTGTGTGGATGAAACTAACTGTGTGTGTCAGTGTTGTGCCAGCGTGATTACAGTTTGACAGTTGTGGTTTTAAGGTACGCATGGATGGATTCAGGTAATGAAGGTGATGGGATTCGATAGCGTTTAATCAAATCTGAACCCAAATGCTGTGATTTGTTAAGTAGAATCGAGAGTGTGTGTTTTTCAGCCTTGTACCCAAACCCCAGAGATTTTACAGTTTTAGAGAGATTTCCACATTTTAAAGTATTGTATAGGTCTCAAATGCACCGTACCTGAGAATCTCCATCGGCGTCTGCCGCTGAACACGAGAAAAAGGAGTGAGGCTGACACCCCACCCACGTGAAAAATTCCAAAAAATAGACTGAGCGGTTAGTGCTTCGTTTGTGCTGGTTTGTGCCGTTGAAACTAGCGTTTGTGCTGCTTTCGTTTCGGAGATATGAATTATTATTTTGGCCGATAATAATAACGGGTCTATTTTAATATTGCGCACAAAGATACGGGCCAGCATAGATGAAAATAGGCCAGGAACATGTAGACTAAAATTCATCATCGTTTTCTGCGGTTTACTGCGTACAGTTTCCATTTTTGGAACAATGCTTCCACTTCTTGTTGAATTTATCTCCGGCGGCTTTGGCTGCTTTCCCCACCTGCTGCGCCGCACTCGCAGCTTGTTTCTGTCTAATATCGTCAGTAGAGTCATTGTGTGAATCGATGATGGACTATTTTACAGAATTCAATGAACTGATCTGCCAGACCGGCGGAAATATCGCTGCAGACCACACAGTGGTGTGGATTCCTCGGCCATCTGCGGTCAGACGGCAGCGCTCAACTATTTGAAAAGCGTACGCTGGGTGTTACCCCCCTCCCCCCTGTTGCACGCTCTGGAAAATGTCGATATTTATTAAACGTCCGTCACCAAAGTCGCACCAAACGTTTCGACAGATTTTTGAGCGCAGTGTACCACATAAGATTGTTTCAAGGTCAGTAAGCACAACAAGAATTCATACATAAGGCGCACCGGATTATAAGGCGCACTGACGATTTTTGAGGAAATTTAAGGATTTTAAGTGCGCCGTATAGCCTGAAAAATACGGTAAAGCTAGATTTAGTTGATATATTTGGAAAAATCTCAAAGAGGAAAATTTATCAGACAGTATTTTGTTATCCTAAAATGAACACATAACCCTTGAGCGACATTCTGGTCCACACTCCATACCAGTCGGTGACGGTAATGCACCAATTCCCTTGCCCACCATCAATAAGCTTAAAAAAAAAAAAAAAGGAAGAAGAAAGCAGCACAAATGCTAGTTTTAACGGCACAAACGAAGCACTAAAAAAGTAGACCACTCTGGTTTGTTTTGGAGCATGATGGGGGGATGATGACGTCATCTGACAAAATTATCATTTTTAATAACTCAAAAACGAAAGCAGCACAAACGCTAGTTTTAACGGCACAAACGAAGCACTAAAAAAGTAGACCACTCTGGTTTGTTCTGAAGCATAATGGGGGGATGATGACCTTTGGATGACCTAAAAAATCATTTTTAATAACTCAAAAACGAAAGCAGCACAAACGCTAGTTTTAACGGCACAAACCAGCACAAACGAAGCACTAAAAAAGTAGACCACTGTTTTGGAGCATGATGGGGGGGTGATGACGTCATCGGCCAAAATTATCATTTTTAATAACTCAAAAACGAAAGCAGCACAAACGCTAGTTTTAACGGCACAAACGAAGCACTAACCGCTCAGTCTATTTTTTGGAATGTTTCACGTGGGTGGGGTGTCAGCTTCACTCAGCTCGATTTTTTGTGGTGCTGTTCAGCCCTGAAGAACCACATAAGTGAGGCATTCCCAGTTGGTGCATGTTTCTTTGGGCACTTTCTCAATCTGAATTGGCTGAATGGACAAAATCTTCCCCAAAAAAACAGTCAGCATTGGACTTCAGCCAATCAGCCACGGCCGATATGTTTTAATCCTCACCTTAACTCGTTTACCTCCCTGTGCTGCAGAAGCTAAAGTGAAAGCAGCAGTGCTGATTATATGAAATCTGATTTATCACCTTTCCAATATGAACTGCATCCACAATGCCCTTGGCATTAAATTATTTGCCCTCAGATATTTTAAAGAAGATAATATCAAAACATGTTTGTTTTTCCTTTACGACTCTCCAGGGACCAATAAAGACCCTTTAACAAACATGAAAATGGATTCAAATTTGAGCCGGCTATCAGAGCCCATCATTAATATGTACATGTGGTCATTCCTGTCTAGTAATTTGCCCAAAATTAAAGCGGATTTGAATCATTTTAAAGTGTTTGTTTTTGGCTGCAATGTCGTCTTGGCCATTGAAGGCGTTTAGTAGCTCAGGTGACACTTTTCTCTCTCGTCCATCTGTCTTGTTGATTTCTGACGTCGCCTCTACCTTTGCACCCATCCATCCTTTCTCTCCTCCACCTTCACCCCTCCCCTCCCTCATCCAGGAAGACAGTGAGAGGTACTCACGTCCTTCACGGCTTCACATGGTTTGTAGTCCTCTCTCCATTTCCACCTCTTCATGCTCTTCCTCTGTATTTTGTCTTTTAATATGAAAAAGTCTGTGCTGGGAGAAAACAGCTGGGAGGAACTAAGTTATGAGTTAAATGTGTCTTCATGTTGGTTCATCCAGCATCACGTTTTCATGAGAAGTGTATTTTTTTTTACCTGAAGAGTCAAAGAGAGCGGCCTTTACTCGAAACAGGCTCGTGCTCTGACAGCTCTCTGTTGTATTCATTTGAGTAGAGCGCTGAAGGAAGCTTTGGTGAATTTTAGATGAGGTTTGTTTCTGTCCTTAAGGTCACACAGAAAACTGACCGGAACCGTGTGTGTCTGCAGCTCGAGGCCTCCTGTCAGACTCTGATGTTTTGGAGCCTCTGCAGATGGAAGTCGTTGCATTCTCCAAACCCTAACCATCCATTTCACTCTCTCGCCCTCTCCCGCAGCTCTCAGACGACGATGAGCGGATGTCAGTGGGAAGCCGAGGCAGCGTCAGGGTCAGTATCACTCAAACAGCTCGTGTAATTTAAACAAAAAAACCACACAAAGCTCCTTTATTTTTCCCCTCTGTCATTCTTTTTGCCTTTTCCTTCACAAAAACAGACCCTGTCCTCTTGATGTGGAGGCAGAGTGTCAGTCCTTGATAATTTAGCGAGCTGGTGTCAGTGTGGCTCACGGCCATGTTGTGTGTTTTTGCACAGTCGGATCTTGATGCAGTTGGAGCTTATGGGCGAGGGGTGAGCGCTGGCAGTGTGTGATGAATTTGAACTCCTTTTCCCGGAGATTTGATGTGAAATGTGTTTTTTTTTTTACTAACAGCTGGTTTGAGGGTTTGTGTAAGAACCAAAATAATAAAAGCAAAGCATGTTTGTGTGCCGCATGTTTAGTTATAACACACAGATTAGGTTGTATAATCTGCTTTCTCTATCTACTGCATACCTGCTGATCAGATTCTTGAATAAACTTGTACAAAATGTAGGAAATGATGCATAAACTCTGAAAACGGTGTACGGCCTCCATGCACAGCAGCTGGAGTCGAAGCTTGTTAAGCTTCTCAGGCTTGTAAAACTTCCAGAATATTCAAACTCCATGGCAGTTCCCTGGAAGTCTTTTTACCATTATCAATCATTAACCTCCCACAACAGTTTCCTGAGCAGCTCGCTGACGGCTGAGCTCTTGTTTGTGCTTTTGTGAGGGAACTTTGATTACCTTGGAATCCGTTAGGGAGCGATCTTTCTCCAACCAAAACACAGTCTGCACTATTTTAGGCTGTTGGTACAGCTTATTCCTGTGCTTTCTAATTGTGGAAAAATTCTTCTTACTAATCATTCTGGTGGGCATATGAGATCCTGGATATTTGGCTGAGTCGGTTCATTGGCTGAATCTGGTTTTAGTGTGCCACTAATGGCTGTCTGTTCAGTGTGGAGAGTCGTTTGTGCGTGCATGTTCAGTGCGCTGTTGTTTCTGCACTCGTGAGAAACCGTTTGTCCGAACAGCTCGGCGTTACGCTTCTCTGCTCTGTTTCTCTTCACTCTCAAGGGCTCCTCCTCACATAAGAAGTCAAAGAAAAAGAAGAAGCATAAGTACAAAGACAGAGATGTATGTCGATGCTCAACCTGCCACACACACGGCCCAGACAGAAACGGTATCTGCGTGTCTCATTCTGATTCTTTATTCACAGAAAAGCAGCTGTGATGACGAGTACAGCGTCATATCTGACAGGGTCAGTAGCTGTGTGTGTGTGCGTGCGTGCGTGCGTGCGTGCGTGTGTCGAACTGACTGTAGCACTCAAACTGATGTGGGGAGAAAGGAAATTATTATTTCTATTAAAATATCAGAAGAAAGGTTCACACAGCATCTGCTCATGACTCTCCTCTTTCTGTCAGAGCTCAAGACTCAGCGATGAAGGCAGAGCGTCTCGCTCCTCCAGGCTAGACCTCACGGTGCGTGTCGGCCGACTCTGATCCATATCATCAAACAGCCGTACGCTGGGACAATAAGAGATTTGCTTTTGCTTTTGGTTTGATGAAACGGCTTCACCTGCTCTGGCTTAGAGCTGGTTTGGGGACAAACTGCAGAGGCAGATTGAGCTGATATGGGGGTGTGGCTAAAATAGGATGACACATGTTGCTTCAGTGTTTTAGTCATTTCAGTGATCTGCACAATTTGCAGTCAACAGGAAAAATAATTTTTTACATTTTGCTGATTCCCCTTCGAGACGGTCTACATGTTCACCTTTGGACCACTTCCAGCGCTGTGGCAGTTTTTGTAAATTGTCCGATTCTGACCTGCATCCTGACCTGACATCCTCAAAAACTGAGATTCTTAGTGCAGGTGAGAACAGGGCTTCCAGGGAGTGATGCACTCAAAGTGCTCCTGAGCTGAAGGAGGAGATGGCCTTGAAGGGGAAATTGGATCTTTTCTTGCAAATAAAATTACTTCGTATACTTGATTTATCTTTGTGGGGTACCAAATTAGTGCTCCGCATGTACAAAAGTGTGGGCAGCAATAAGCCAAAGATGAAAATCTGAACTAAACCAAGATAAAATGAGTGTAATCAGACTGAAGTAGTGATTCAAACATCCCACGAGGAGCTGCTGATCTTTGTGAAAGCTGGAAGGATCGTTTGGATAACGAGTAAACTGGAAGTACGTCAGAATAATGAAATTATTACACAAACCTGTGGTAAAAAGAGACCCCCCCCCTTCTTTTTCTTATTCCTCCCTCTTAAAAAAAACAATTATATTGGCCACACCTGTAAGAGAGATGTTAGCTTTCATTAAGCTGACGGTTGCTTCCTTTACTTTGAAGAGCATGCGTTGAGATTTAAAGGTTTGTGCTGTCAGGATGGAGATGATGTGAGCTGAGGTTCTGCTGAGCAGCGTTTGATGTTCTCACCTGTGCCTCCCGCCCCTCAGAGCTCCAGACTGAACGATGACAGCCGGCTGTCTCGTGTCTCCCGATCAGACCTGCAGCTGGTGGGTGGCTCTGCACGCCGTCCCCTCCCTGCCCGAACTTATGACTAATGACCAAAGCAGCTGCTGAAATTATTTGAACTGAAATATTTGAACTAAGGTGTGTTGTGTGTGGGTTAACCGGCTCTGTCACTCACTGGTGCATGTTTAGTTGTTGAATTTCCTGTTGTGGTCTTCAAGTCTGGCTCTTTGTGTTTTTCATGCATTTTTGCAGCTGTGAGATTGTCTTTGAATTAAAAACAAGCTTCAAACATGACTGTCATATTTTTTGTAGGAAGGACACGTAAAGAGTTGTTATACTGTGCAAAACTCTTGAGCCACCCTTCATGTCTTTATATGTTGCAAAGAAAATGTTAAATTGGTGCAGTGATTTATTAAAATATGCAAATATACATGGAAATAAAGTTTATAAGGCAGAAACAGGGTTTGTACAGTTCTAATGAGCCTGACGGTCAGTGTTTGGTGTGATCACCTTTATTCTTCAGCACAGTCTGAACTCTGTGAGGCAGCTTTGTGTTATTTCTTTAAGTAGTCTCCAGGAACAGCTCTCCAGGCTTCTTGAAGGACATTCAAAGCTCTTCTTTGGATGTTTCTGCCTTTTGTTCTGTTCTCCATCAGGATGCTGCTTCAATCATGTTGAGGTCCAGGCTCTGAGGAGGCCAATCCATGACTGATAATGATTGATGTTTGGCACAGATTCCTGTTTCCCTTCCTTAAGAATGGCTTCTTGACAGCCGCCACTTGATGAGGCTTCAGTGAACAGTAGATGGATCGGCTGAAGGTCCAGGTCCATCTCTCAGGTCCTGTTTCAGGTTTTTGCTAGATTTTTTTTCTGTTTCTTAAGGACTTTCAGAGACTGTTTATCTGCTGTAGAGAGATTTTTTAGCCTGACACTTTTTCTTTTGTCCAGGTTCCTCAAATATTTTAAGAACACACTGCACACTGTGCTTAGAGATGCCAGGTTTTTGGCTAATAGCTCTTTGGGAATCATCTTATTGGTGCGAAAATGCTATTTTATGCTGTCAAACTGTTATCTTTGTCATTTTCTGTAGATTCAACTAAAGAAATGGGAACAAATTATGTGTTTCTGTGACAGGCTGCTAGTAACATATTGACCCTTTGCTAAGTTGTCTGTTACGTGTAGACACAACACCGTTTCATCCCTTGAGTTGGGAGCCTTTTTATGCAGAATGAAAAAGCAGCCAATGTCCAAAGAAGAACTTCCAGAAAGCCTGAATAAGACCACTTATAAATATCTGGCTCCTTGGAAGCGAAATATGAAGAAAGCGCAAGACTTTTGCACAGTACTGTAGTTCACAGTGAAGATGCATTTGTGTGATGAAGCCATGGAGTGTGTGTGTGTGTGTTGTGCTTCACATTTTGGCAGAACGTTGTGACCTTCTGAGCCTCCTGTTGGTTTTCCTCACTCGTCTCGCTCTTATCTCTGCTCACCACTCTCGCTCTCCTCCTCATTTCAGGCCTCTTACGCTTCTTCTGACTTGTACAGCCTCAACGGTTTGTCCTCTTCCAGAAACCCAGGTTCAGCTTTCAATGGTTACCAGGTCTGTATGCAGACGAAAGCCAGACCACCAGAGACACACACACACACACAGATTTCTGCTGCTTCATCTTCATGGCTGGGGCAAAAAGACAGCAGAGCTTAAAGTTAAATCATTATTTATTCATTTCTCATGCAAACATCATTGTTTCTTCCTGCTTCGTCCCTTCCTGCAGTTCTACAGGTCACTCAGTCAGTTCAGCCAGCAGCTCTATCGTAGGGTTGGTTCATTTCTGCTCACCTTTTCCCCTCTGCACCTCCCCCTCACCAGACATCTGCACTTCTTCACACCAGCATGAGTAACTGCAACTGAGCTTGTTTATCTCAAGAGCAAAATATTTAAGTTTTCCTCACACAGTAAACTCACAGCACACTGAATCGGGCACTGAAGGCAGCTGTCAGGTTTTTTTTTTTTTCACCACTGAGCAGAAAAGCATCGAAAAGCATTTGAATGATAGAAAGCTTCTACTCTGTTCACACTGCTGAGACCCTCAGCTGACCCTGTGTGTGTGTGTGTGCGTGTGTGTGTGTGTGTGTGTGCGCAGAGCTCCTTACATGAAGACAGTCTGTGCAGTGGGTCACGGCGAGGCATCAGCGCCAGCTCCCATGTAAGATTTTGTTGGACTTGTGGCGTGTGTGTGTGTGTGTGCCAGTGTGATGGATACGTGTGTGACTTAACTGACTCGTGCAGACGTTGTCTGGATCGATGTTACTAACAGTCACTCAAAAGGAGCGTGAAGAGCAGCGGTGGGCGAGCCAATGGTTGTAAATCATCCACAGTCGTAGTTTGGTGAACGATCTGCTTTTTAAAATGATTCATGCATAAATTGCGTATTTGTTATTTTATTGTTTGTTTCTATGGTCAGTAGTAATTAACGTGAACACACACACACACACACACACACAACAGCTTTAATAGTTTAAGTTAAATTTCAACACAGAGTAACACATACTGAGTTAGTAAGAAACTCAAGCTAAGCACATTCATTAAAACTAACTAAAAAATCTGGAGCCAGACAGAAAGTAGGAGGTGCAAACAGGTGCAGTGAAGAAGCATAAGACGGGAAGCTGGAGATTATTTACAACTTCAGGACTGATTCAGATTAAAATCATTACATTCAGGATGCAGTTTAAGTTTGGTGATGTTTTACGTAGTGGGACCTTCTGTTGGACACTTCTACACACTGCTGAGCCTAAAACTCACTGAGAACCTGATGATGTAAGAATTTACAATGTCTTTATCAGCTTCCTGCCCTAAATTAGTATTATTTTATTGTATAGCACCATAAGAGGCTTGATCACGGTAAGCGTGGCGCTTCTTGCCGCATGAGGTGTTTTAAATAAGTCTGAAGATATGAAGACGTCATTTTGATGATGCGTTGATGAGGGCGTTCTGCACATCTTGGACACGACACGCCGAACCAAGGACATCAGCCAGTGGACACGCAGGAAGGAAGTGCGTGGTCAGATCTTTCAGAATAAAATCAGTGAGGTTGTGGTTCAGATTGTGGGTCGTGATTTGACCCCAGGACTTTGTCATATGATCTCTCTGTCTGAATTGCCCACCCTCCACAGTGTCCACAGTTTCCATCTGACTGTGAATCTGTGGTGAAATAAAGCTGTGGACCATTTTTGTTTGTCTGCCTGCTGCATGACAGATGTTTGTGAATGTTTTGGTAAAACCAGAGTTCAAAAGAAGGCTAAATGCACGTTATATACTAAAGGTACCACGTGAGTGTGTGCATGGTAGTTGGAGACAGAAACATGACGGTATTTTCTCTCTGCAGCCTTTAGAGTACACTAGTTATCGCAGCTCCGGCTCCAGAGCCTCCAGCAGGGCCGGGTCAGCCCGCACCAGCCCAGTGGTGAGCCTCTCCTCCCCATATACCCTCCACCTTGTCCCGGGGTTTGAAATGAATTAGCCTGCATGTGATTTGAACATACCACTGAATGACACGATGCTTTGGTTGAACCTTCTGCACTTAGACTGCAACATTTAGCTCATGATTCACTGTTTGCAGGAATTAGATGATAAATTAGGCTGTGTTCACCTGAGGTGTGTTCAGACCAGCTCACAGGCCTCACTTTAGTTTACTGCTCCACTCTGTGTGCGAGGAGGTGCACTCACAGTGAGGCTGAGCAGGGAGAGTAATGCAGTGTGTTTGCAGTAATGATTCTCACACTGAGCTGAAAAATGTTTTGTTTCCTAACCCATAGAAACAGAAAAGAAAAGCTATCTTATCAGGACTGGGAAAGGAGGACTGGCGCATTTCTACCAGCTCTCTATCACCAGTGTGACCTTTGGTCTATTTTTAGGTGTTGGTGATAAAGTGTCAAGTGAATATTTTGCCAGAGTTGAGACATTTATCATTCTTCCTGCACTTGAACTATGCTGAGTGTTTGTTCTGCAGCATGAAAGCATTTCATTGCTCTGTGTGGAGCGTATAAACAGGTAATTCCTGGTGAACTTGTACAGCATAGTTGCAGAAAGGATGTCATTGCACTTTAATGCCTAAAGTGCAGGTTAGGTCCAGAGCCTGTGGCCATCAGTGCTGTTCACTGAGGTTTGGATGGGCTGCAGAGCAGTCTGGGATCATCTGTCTCCATCCTGCAGCTGCACAGAGGACTCTCAGTGAAGCTTATTAGTGACAAAAACAGTCCCACAAATGTTCCTCTTTTAAATTAGTGTCAGCTAACTTATCAGCTACCTCTTTGTGAAGCAATGTGCTGCAGGATGTGCAAGTTGTATTATAAATATTTGTTTTTATACTTCAGGTATTTTAAAAACCCCAGACTGATGAATTACCTGCTTTTCTTTCTTTGTTTGCATTCTGTCAGTGGACAGCAGAGTGTGTTTTTGGTATTGGCCCTTTTTTCATACATGCACGTATTAAAAAATAGGAAATGAAAGTCATGTGATCAATAACCTTTGTAGCACTGATGATGATAATTCGTGTTCATATTCTTCCGTCTAATCCCCTGATGTGTTTTTTTTTAATGAATACTTCTAAGTTTGCTGATGTCTTGACGCCTTCTGAATGTTTGGCTTCTTTCTGGTTGTGTTCTGCCCCCTGGTGGCCGTCACAGGACAATTGCAGCTCTGTTGCCAGTATTTTGAGGAGCGCGGCCAGTAGCAGTGGCCTGCCCAGGGACCTGGACGATGTCACTATTCCCGACTTTCCTGACGTGAGTCTCTTTGCACCCGCAGGAGGCCGGGGCTGCGATGTGAGCTGAGTTCCCGCCTGATTTCTTATTTGCCGCCTGTTTTTCTTTCTTGTGAACTTAACCCTGCAAAAGCGATCGCTGTACACCGAGTTTGCGTCTGAGGTTAATTTGCGTCAGTTTTTGTGTGTGGCGTTTTAACACAGATCTGCCGATGGTTTGAATTTCTGCAGGAGTTTTGACATCACCCAGACTAATCATTCACACGGTGTTACAGGCTGAGATAAACTTGTGCTTGTGAGTAGATGGCAGTAGATGTGGTCTGTTGTGTTTTATCAGCGGATGTGAAGGTAAATCACTGCTGAGCTGGCTGTATGAGGACTCTGGGACTTCCTTCCTTCCTCTCTCTTCATCCTCTCGACCCTGTGGCCTCTCATGAGCCTCTGATTCCTCTGACTGTGTCTATCTGTCTCAACAGGTGGAGGACAGAGATTATCTTGAGAAGGTGAGAAATGCTTTCTTTTGACGGTAATAGAGAAGAATTGTCTGCTATTGCTCCAATGTTTTATTTGGTATTTACAACATAAAATACATTTTTTTTCCTTCTGTCAGGGATCTCGAGCAGCTTCTGCCTTAACAGCAGCCACCCTCACCTCGTTAGGCGGGACGTCCTCCCGGAGAGGAAGTGGAGAGACGGCTTTAACTGTAGATGCCGAGAGCTCCATACGAGAAATCAAGGTAATGTCCCGTGGACGGAGAGGATCGCGCCGATTGCTGGGATGCGTGAAAATACCAGCTGAACGTGTGTCAGAGCCAGATGCTTGTTATTGATTATCAATTTTGTGTGAGCTGATTGTTTAAAGATGGTCTGATGGAAAGCAGAAAGACTCTAAATCAGGTTAGTTATGCGTTTATAATAAAGTTTTCTTAGTTTAGCTTTTATTTAAAACAGCCCCCGACTCATAGGGTTACTGTTTTATGAAAATAAAAATTTATTTACGCAGCCTCTCAAACAGCTCAGCTTGTTAATGGACTGATTTTTTTTCTCCATTTTAAGTGCTTTAAAGCTGGTTTTGAATTTATAAAATCCATTTTGAAAACGTTCCCGAGTGCCGGTCTGCACCGTGTTTTTTTCCATATTCATCGTCTCTGCAAAGCTCTCCTCTCATCGTGTTAACTGTTCACCAAACTCTCTGCTTCACCTTCACTGCTGCTGTCACGCTGTGCTTCTCCGCTCACTGCTCCTGCTGCTGCTCCTCACCAGGAGATTCACGAACTGAAGGATCAGATTCAGGATGTGGAAGCCAAGTACACACAGAACCTAAAAGAAGCCAAGGTATAAACCCGAGAGCCCTTCCAGACTGTTAACTAACGGGGTTTCCTCCACTAACCTGAACTGGTTATTGTGGTTTTCTGTTTGCTTTACTGTGATGAGATCCTTTGCTTTGAGAGTTCTGCTAATACAGATCAATAACCTGTGGAGAGCCTGTGCAATTCCTATTTAGTGATGGCTCAGGTGGTGCTTCAGGATAGTCCTCAATAATTAGGAGTGGAGTAGTAGTAGGACTTTCAGCCCTCTCTTGATACTCAAATGAGTACAGTGCGTACTGTAACTCTGACTTCTGCATGTTTGCCTTTCTTTTTTTGATGTGTGTGCATGTGTCCTGCTTTATCTATATTTTCCACTTACAGAAAGTTCATAATTCTGACTTTAAATCAGATTCACTGCCAGTTTACTTCAAATTTATTTACACAGCAGTGGTTAATAAAACCAGCCGTCTCATAAGCATAAGTAAGTAGTAAAAAAAATACTACGATATTAAAGAGAGAGAGTGCCCTGTGAGCAGCGCTTGGCGACAGTAGGGAAGAAGAACTGTCTTTTAACAGGAAGAGACCTCCAACACAGCCAGGGTCAGGGAGGGGCAGCTTTCTGCTGCAACTAGTTGGAGGGTGAGGGGAAAGAGAAGTGCTTAGAGAGACAGCTTGGTGTATCTGAGCCAGCATCTGTGTGATAGTCCTCTCTTTGTCATCAGGATGCATTAGCAGAAGTGGAGGAGAAGTATCGTAAGGCCATGGTGTCCAACGCACAGCTGGACAACGAGAAGAACAACCTGATGTACCAGGTGGACACGCTCAAAGACTCGCTCATGGAGCTGGAGGAGCTGCTGAGCGAGTCACGCCGAGAGTACGACGAGAAAGTCAAGGTACGACAACTGTTTTTGTGCAGCGTGTCGTGTTTTTGCAGTTGTGCCATAAAATACGATTTTGTAAACGAGCGTGTCTTGGCTCGTGTGGCATCTCCTATCAAAGCCAGTAAAGTCTGATCAGAGGATAAGCTGGCTTCCTCAGCCTCATCGCCATCTTTGCTCTGCAGAGGACTACAGCATCAGAACTTTAAGGATTTTGTTGGATCAGCTGTAGTGAAAACCTAGAACCGGAACTTGTTGCACTTTTTGAATGTGTCACTTTATTCAGTCATTTAGATGTTAGATTCAACTCATTGTCATTGTGCGCACAAGGCACACAACGAAATGATGGTTCCAGATCACTCATCCAGGGACGAGCATCTGCGGTCAT
>JASGAU010409028.1:0-13377 GCA_030220045.1 Australoheros facetus | reverse complement strand
CTGATGATTTCTTTTCCCCTCTCTGCACAGAATTCCGAGGGCCACGCGGGTAGTCGAGTGACGGAGAGGAGTATCCATTGGAGGGTTGGAGTGATCCTGTTTCAGAGGCCATTAACTGGATATACATCCCTGCAATATTTATTCTTACCTGTCAATAAATCTGTTAATCTTCTTCAGTCTGCAGTTGAGTCTCGTCCCTGCTGCAAACATGACAGGCAGTGTATATCCCAAACTGTATATCCAGTGGCCAGTGCTGCACACTACGTACCCTCTTGATCTGATCAGAGATACAAATACAGAGTTAGAAAGAAATAGGAGTGCAGAGGTATTCAACTATGGACTTGGAGCAAGACACTAAGTAAAATACACATGCATGCACAGACACACAAACAAGAGAAAGGCATAGCTATAACACATAAGAAAAATCCCACATTTCCTCCCACATTAAGTACATTTCCTCTGCAGGCTATGATGGAGCATTTGGTCCCTGTAACACCATACCAATGTTGGTGTTATGCTTATTATGTTATAAACAGAAAAAAGTAATCTGTTGATATCCTGATGCTGATATGTTAAATTGAGACATTTTAATTTATTTTATTTTATTTTATTGTTCCCAAGTGTCTGTTATTGAATGTTGTTAAGTTCAGTTTTACAGTTCTGATATTTTATTTGTATGGTTTTGGTTGAAAAAAAAAAAAAAAATCTCAGACTTAAGCTGTTAACGTAACGTAGCACCAAGGAAGTGGTACTTCATCCCTACTGCACAATTATATATGGAGATTTTGGCAATAAAGCTGTCTTAAGTCTTGTAAAAACTAGAATATTGGGGAAATGCATTATGATTACATAAGAAACTTTTGTCATTGTGGCAGAATTATTGATCTTTATGGCAGAGATAGATAACGTTAAGACTTTCTTATAAAAACAGAACACACTGTTCTAAACTTGGTGTCAAGTCTGGTTAAACATCCATCCATCCATCTTCTGCTGCTTATCTGGGGCCAGGTCACAGGGGCAACAGCCTAAGCAGAGTAGCACAGACTTCCCTCTCCTCAGCCATCTCCTCCAGCAGGGAAACACCAAGGCATTCCTAGGCCAACTGAGAGACTTAATCACTCCAGTTTGTCTTAAACCTACCCTGGGACGTCCTGACATGTTCAGAACACCTCACCTGGCTCCTTTCAGTGTGGAGAAGTGGCGGCTCTACTCTGAGAACCTCCTGAATAACAGCTACTGCCAGAGCCACACTCTGCCTGTACTGTACCTGTCATCTGCCCCAGAGTCCTGCAGCCTAACCAAACCCAGTAGGACTTCTTCTTCAGCTTGACAACTAACTTTACCTCCAGTGACAGACACTGTGACAGGCACCAACCACCTTGTAGCCACAGCTCTATGTGACTGCCTCAACAATGGCGGTGCAGAACATGGTCCACTCAGACTTGTCCCCAGCCTCCCTTGGAATGCTGTCAAAGTTTCGCTGGAGGTTGGAATCGAAGATCTCATGGGCCGGGGCTTCTGCCAGACACTTCCAGTTCACTCTCACTATACGTTTGGGCACGCCAGGCCTGTCCAGCGTCCTCTCTCGCCTCCTGAGCCAACTCACCACCAGGTGGTTGTCAGTTGAAAGCTCAGTTCCTCCCTTCACGAGTGTCCAGAATATCCGGCCTCAGATCTGATGATGCTATTACAAAACCAATCATCGATCTGCGACCTAGGGTGCCATGGTGCAGAATGCAATTATGAACACCCTTATGTTCAAACATTATGTTTGTTATGGACAAATTGTGGTTTGCACAGAAGTCCAATAACAGAACACCAGTCAGGTTCAGCTTAGGCAGGCCGTTTCTTCCAATCTCAACCCTCCTGGTCTCACTGTTGTTGCCCACATGAGCATTAAAGTCTCCCAGTAGGACAATGGAGTTGTCAGGTGGGACAGCCTCTAGCACCACACTCAAGAAGGCTGGGTACTCTGGACTGTCATCCAGGACACAAGCGCAAGTGACAGTCAGGACTCCTCGACCCAAAGGTGCAGGGAAGCAACCCTGTCATCCACCCCAACAAACAGGAAGTGAGCTGGGAGATACAAGAATACCCACCCCTGCCTGTCGCCTCTAACTGAGGTCAACAGACTGGAATAGAGTCCAGCTCTTCTTCAGAATATTGGTTCCAGACCACAAGCCGTATATTTAAGTGGGCCTGACTACATCTAGTAGCTGGTACAACATATTGCCAAAAGTCTTCACTCACCCATCCAAATCATTGACTTCAGGTGTTCCAATCACTTCCATGGCCACAGGTGTATAAAACCCAAGCATTTAGACACACAGACTGCTTCTACAAACATCTGTGAAAGAATGGGTCGCTCTCAGGAGCTCAACAAATTCTAGCATGGTACAGTGACAGGATGCCACCTTTGCAACAAGTCCAGTTTCCTCTCTGCTAAACATTCCACAGTCAACTGTTAGTCGTATTATAACAAAGTAACGCAAAGAAACGATTGTGAACGACAACAATTCAGCTACAAAGTGGTAGGCCACATAAAAAGACAGCAGATGCTGAGGAGCATCGTGCTAGAGCATACTTTCAGCAATATAATGTATCTCTCAGCCTCACACACTAACTCAAGCTCCTTCCCCAACAGAGAGGTGATGTTCGATGTAAAATTAGCCAGCCTCAGCAGCCGGGGATCAGGCCACCAGAGCCTCCACCCTGGACGGCCCCTATAGCATTTCCTGCGGGTGGTGAGCCCAAAGGAGTGTAGACCCATGTCACCTCTTCAGGTTGCGCCCAGTTGCTGAGTGAAATCCTACCAGGGGTAAAAGGCCCTGACAACATAGCCCCCTGGGATCACTGGACCACACCAACCCCTCCACTATGGTGAGATGGAGATTCATGGAGGGGCTCTGTCAAGTGCTGTATTTATTTTCAAGACAAGATAAAAACAGATATGAGGTGATGAATCCAAATTGGAAATGAAGCAAACGCATCACCATTATGTATTAAAGCTTTTTAATTTTTTTTTTTCAATGAATCAACAATTTAAAGCTGGAACTCATTCTGAAAGATCTCTATAGTGCTGCTGAATGAATTACTACATACAACACACAACCAGCAAGACTGTGCTGCTTCATGTTTGGATATATTGTACTGCAGGTCATCACCTTCAGGTGATACGCATAAACACAGATATAGTCAAACGTCATATCGAAACACGACAAGATATTTGTCAGAACAGTTAAGGGTTTCTAGGTCAAACATCTACATTCTCCTTATATGGACATTCTGAAAAACGTCAACATACAGTATAGCTGTTTGAAATACAGATGTAAAAGTTTTTTTGTAGATTTACTGTAAGCAATAAAAAAAAAAATATGTACAATAGAACCTCATCCATCTTATTTCTTTTAAAGGGGACCTATTATGCTTTTCCTTACACTCACACGACTAAAGCCAAACTAAACTCAGGGTTCAGTCTCTTTTCAGTTTGTTCTTTCTAACCTTGGCTCTGTATGACCTACAGAGCAGAGCTCACTAATGTGGTCGTCCTAGGCCCAGAGCACTGGCAGTGAGCACAGAAGCTCCACTCGCCTGCTCTTTAAATCTGGTTTTTATGTGGGGTAACCAATCCGTAGGAAATGGCTAAAACAGCTTGTTTCAGACAGGGCATGAACTGACAGGCTGCACCAAGGCCTAGTATGAAGTAAATAAAGACTATTCTTGAGCTGTGAATCATGCAAAGCTACTTTAGCAGAGTACATGAATAAAAATATGAAGTTTGAAATAAGCATAATAGGCTTCCTTTAAGTTCATACGGTCATAAGACAACAGGAAGGGACGGACAGAAATCACAGCAGGGCTTTAAATATGTTCAGAAAACTTTCTAATACCACCGGCATCTTGCAGAGTCACTGCATTGCTGTGTTTATTATGACCCTGCCAAAATATCAAAAGTACATGTAATTTCACATGTTTCTGCGAGATACAAGGCATACAAGTTAGTTCCAACATCTGCAAATGAAAATGGACAGTACAGATAATTTTGGACGATCACTTTGAGTGATGACACATATTTAAACACTGCAACACAATAGTTTCCCCGACATGCAATAAACATGACGTTGAAACTGATTATTTTAGAAAAAGTCAATATGCTCACACGGCAAATAAAACATCCCATATAAACCACCATTGTCACGCTTGACATTAACTTCAAAGAGTGACACATTTCATATAGACGCTTGTAGTTTTTTACATGGGTGTCTGTTATTTGTTGGAATACCTGTCAAAGATTAAGATAGTAGCTGCATCTGTTCATGCGTGTGTACTGTTTGAGTTAGTATAGGAATGTACAGTAGTCATGCATAATAAAGATACCCTGCTATACAAGGGGTGAGCACTAGGTGGCAGGCTTTGCCAACTTTGCAACACAGCTCCAGTCTGCCGGGGAATAAAATGTCAAGTCATGGCAGGGGAGAGGAAGGGACATGCATAGGGCAAACATTACACTGGAAGTCAGGTATATTGCTTATCATAGAATGTGCGTTTATCCCTCATTGAGATTTTTTTTCCCCCTGGAAATATGCATACAAAGGCTTCTCAAACTAAAGACAGCACTGAGCTACAGCCTTCCTCTCTGCTGCTGTCTCCAACCCAGCTCTCATCGGCCTCACTGTTCTTTCCCTTCAAACAAAACCGATTTCTGGATGCTTTGTTCTTCTTCCCATCCTTGTGCATCTCTTTTCTCCTCTCTATTTTTTCCCCCTCCCTCACTCTCTTGCCCGTTCCTCCCCTCTGCTCCCTTTACTCCCACCTACAATTTCTCCTTCCTTCCTCTTCCTCCTCTCTGCAGGGCAGCCGGAGAGTCTGGCATTTCTCTAACAGCAGGGGGGGAATCTGCACCCAGCCTCAGCCCATGCTGGGCAAAGAGAGTGTGGGTGTGGCATGTCTGACAGAGGTGAATGTATGTCTAAGTCTGTGACCGTCAACATGTGCGTGGATTCCCCACATTAGATTTAACAACACTTATTTCCTACCGTATAAAAGACAAACCCAAGGAGTCTCTTTCTAATTTATCTGAATGGATTAAACTTAAGTAGTTGGCATGCTTGATTACAGTTTCAGATTTGGCTCAGCAAACAATAAGAAAGTGTAAAATGAAAATGTCTTTCATTGAGGTGATCAATCACTCCAAAGAATTACAGTCGAAACTTGGCCTTAAATAACCCCACAGCACCTCACACAAGCTGGAGTCTATTGCTATTCAAGGGCTTTGAATTCATTCAGCTTTAGGCCTCCCTCCAAATGTGACAACACTGGCTGAGGACCAGTGGCAAAACCTTTTGTTCCAAATGTGTCCGGTCAGGGGAATCAGACAATTAAAAAAAAAAAAAAAAAAAAGCCATGTTCTGAACGGTCAGATGTCAGAGGGGAGGAATGGTCATGGCTCAGTCTCAAACAGTAAATGAAATCAATACCAGGGCGATTCAGAGCTACAGCAGCCAGGGAGCATCAGGGATGAGCACCCGCTGCGTAGCTGCGATGTGCCTGTTTACCCCCATGGGTGATAAGAGAGGAAGAAGGGTGACTGCGAGTGGATTCTTCCCTCACTATTGTTTTCGATTTAAAAACAATAGTGAGGGAGGTGAGCAAAGATAAGCAGAGAGGGAGAAACAGAGACAGAAATGCAGAGACTATGTCGAGGGTCAGATGTGTCTGTGTAGCTCTGGTAGCGGGGAGGAGGACAGGGCTGGTCGCGGTTCAATTCCTCGGCTCTTCATGAAAGACAGCAGCTGGTCAGGGATCTCGGCAAGGACATCCTTAGCCAGTCGAGCCATGCTGAGGACCTGGTTGCCAGATCTGTCGATGTAGTCTCTGAATGGAACAAACTAGGAGCAGGAAAAAATAGTTCAGATATTATTATTATATACATGCTGTTTATGTAGTACAAATTACTATGCATGTGGCATATCAGTATAAATTACAATGAAAATTGGAAGATCTCCCTAAACATTAAAAAGCCTGCAATAGTGCAATGTTTTGCAAGACTGATGAAAAGCACTAATATTTCACATAAACTGAAGAAATCATCAAACTGTGAAAAGATTAGTGAGTGGCTCAGAGAGCAGATAAAATCAGTGAGATAAAGGCTCATTAAGAAAAGTTTCTCTAAGACTAATGATACTGAAAGGCAGCTATAAAAAGCCACTGATATCCACAACTGCTGGTCTCTGTGGAGTACCAAAATCCTCTAGATGCCGGGTCCTCCCAGGCCTGGCAGTTTAAGGTTTGTTTTGGTCCCGAAGCTCACAAGGAGAAACAATGGGCTTGAGGTAGGTGGGTGTGTGTGTGTGTGTGTGTGGTTACGATGGGTACAGGGGTCCCTGGGGACATAAAATAACCTCTGGAAATGTGGACTTCCTAACTGTCCATTTCATGCCATATAAAAAGTATCATTGGCTGGGAATTAAAAGACAAAGAAAATACATTGTGTGATGACGACCATCACCCCCTGACCTCAGTTTCAGTTTCACTAGGATAGTATATAATGTGAAAAAAAGACACTCTGGGATACAATACTTGCAATTTCCCAGTGAAACAGCAACTTTTCAAGTTTATTGCATGAGACAGTAGTTAAGGAATACCTCTTACCAAGTTCTAGGACGCTGGATTTGAAGCCTTTTCATCACGGACTGCAACGCTTTCAAACTGCACTCACCATTATCATTTTAAACAATGAATTTTATTTCCTTTTTTCCAACAGAAAACTAATAAATCAGCTTGTAATCTCATATTTGACCCACAGGTGATTTTACATTAATCTGAAAAAAGGTACACTGGTTGGTTTGGGGGTATCTGGGGACACAATAAAATGTCTTAAGTTGGGGTCGATAAGGGAACTTTTTCTTTTCTTTTTCTTTTTTTCTTTTGCCCCATCAGGAGGTTAATGTAGCCATTCTTTGGAGGCCTTGAACAAAAGACAAGTCCAGAACTTTTCTCGTCATCTTAATGTTCACCAAGGTCTTTTCAGACATGAATAATGGAAACGCAGCTGGATTCATCTGCCTGTTGAAGACTAACAACTTGCATTTTGTACATTTCTCATGTGATATTTGGCACCTGGTGTTGTGTGACAGGGATGGGGAAAAAAATGATACCAAGTAAGACAGCGCTTTGGCTGTATCAGTGATGAATTTTAAAGCTGTTCTTGCCTCTGAAGCCTTAATTAAGGACCACTGTGAGCGTGAGAGAAACCTTTGGCCTCCTCACAGCGAATCCTCTCAGACATTTTCTCATCAGTTACAGCTTTTATTGGATAATGATTTCAGCTGCATACTTTAAAGTACTTTAAAAGTAGAAAATACAGGCAGAGGATGCTGCCATGATTAATATGGTCATACAAATCTCTTGTTCTCTCTTTTTTCTCCCAGCTGCCAAGTGCTCACTTACTGAGTTTTCACATTCATTATACTAATTTCATGCCATTCTTTGAGCTTTCATGGATTCAACCACCAATTATTTTATTTTCTTGATGAAATTATGAATATAGCAATTCTGAACAAGAAACAGGACTCCATAAGCTACTGAGTCACTTCAGGTCAGTTCAAACCTACTCATTTCAGTCAGTTCAGGGTGTGGTTAAAATACTGACATAAAAAAGGATAAAACCGGCTCATTACTGGAGGATAAGAAGAGGTCATAGACTGTATGTGAAAGATGGACATGGTCAATGTGCCAACATTACATGCTGGGGACTGGACTATATCTTTAGTTTTCTAACAACTTTACTTTTCATCCCTACATTTTAACACAAATATCGGTGCTTTTTACTCCTTACATTTTCAAAACAGGGTCGTTACTTTAGATTTAACACATTTGAGGGAAGTTTTTAGTTCCCAGCACTGCGCGCCTTCAAACATTAAACTAATTTGAGCCTAGATGGAGGGAACAATAAAATAAAAAAGGCAATCCTATTGGTGTATTTATCACTGGGGCTTATTGCATACAAAGAGATTAAAGAGACAAAAACATAATTTAGGCATCATTTATAGCGCTGTACTCAGGGGTTGAACTGCAGCTTACTAACTTTGTGTTATTCAAAGGTTGCATGAAATACTCTGCATTTTGGTGCAGGATAAAAATGTTAACTTCTCGTACTGTGGCGCATTTACAGTAAAGCTCAGCGCTGGACTGAGGCTACTCTGTCCCTCTGACATCTGACCCTTCATAGTCGGCTTTTTAAAAAAATTGTCTGATTCCCCTCAGCAGACAAAAAGTGGCTGTGGTGTTTATGGTCAGAGTTCATTCCCAGACTGTAGTTTTGCTACCTCTGGATAACCCATTATATTTTCCATCATAGAAGAGTAACATGTAGAATGCTGGAATAAATACAATTCATGCATAAAACTGCATTCTCTGTGCAACAGGACAAAAAAAAAAAAAAAGTTTTTATTATGTGCATTCTTTTTCCTTATCAGATCCTATTGCCAACATAATCCAAAATTCTACTTCATCACAGACAGTTGATCCAGTGGTCTATTGTGTCTTATTGCAGTTGATGCTCATGTATCCTTGAGCAAATGTAACTCCTCAGTAAGGAAAGTAGCTATTGGCTGCCCTAAAATTCAATAGAAGTCACTATGCGACGTTTTTATCATGCTCTTTCTGATGTTGCTGTCTGCTGTCTATCACAACTGGGGTCTTCTGCTCCTTGTAAACCACCACTATGTCTAGTTGGTTGGCAGAGGTGGGAAGTAATGAAGTACAAATACTTCATTACTGTGCTTAAGTAGATTTTTCAGGTATCTGTACTTTGAGTATTTATTTTTCTGGCTACTTTTTTTTACTTTTATTTCCTACATTTTTACACAAATATCTGTATTTTCTACTCCATACAATTTCAAAACAGACTCGTTACTATTAGGTTTAACGCCAATGAGAGAAGTTTGCATTTGAAGTCACTGTGCCGTCAAACATCAAACAATCTGAGCCTAAATGGCAGAATAATAACACACACAGTAAGAGACAGTCCTACTGGTGTATCTTCCATTCCCAGGGCTTATCGCATACAAAGAGATTAAAGAAGCAAAACCATATAATATATGTATCATTTATAGCTCTATAATCAGGGCTAACACGGGGCTGGACCGAGGATGTCCGTAAGTTGTGCACTGAAGAGTAGCGAAAATAAAGGGGGTGCTGCAGGTAACTTTAAATGCAATGTTTCTAAATGCTCAGCAAATATCAGCAAACACACAAAAAGTGTCTGCAGTTTGTCACACAGTGTGTCTGCTAGCTAAAAGAACAGCTGCTGTATTTCCAGGGAGAAAAAAGAATGAGAGAGAAGTTCACTCAGAGATGGAGAAAGAGGACAGGAGAGGAAGAAGAGAGGTTGGATTTAAAGGTACAGTAAGGACCGCAAAGCAAACTGAGGAATGCTAACTTTGTGTAATTCAAAGATTGTATAAAAATACAGTTTATTGCAGGATAAACAGGTCAGCTTGTTGTTCTGTATTTATAGTAAAGCTCTGTGTTGGGCTGGTGCACAGTGTCTGTGTTTATGGTCAGAGTTACAAGTTACATCAGTGCAGCAGAGATGAGTTTGAATCAAAGCTGCTGATGCTGAGATTCATTCACTGAATCCAACATTACTACAGCCTGTATGCTGTCAGTGTAGGGGATGGAGATCAGCTCAGATAGCTGTGAAATACTGGGTTACATCTTTCTGAATTCAGTTCATCCACACAGAGCAGTAAACCTCAGAGCAGCAGCAGCAGGTCAGCTGATCACAGCCTGTAACACCAACATCATTTACTGGAGCTAACAATAGAAAGTTGTGATTCTCCTCCCCATGCAGAGCCACTACAGCTGATCTTAGGGTTCCTCCACCTTCTGAATCCCACTGTAACCCCTGAGTATCCTCATGTTTGTGTTTAGGTGGAGGCACAGTCACCCTCTACTATGGAGGACACAGAGAATAGAGCTGTGTTTAAATTTCCTTTCACAGCTTGTGTCCTACATAACAGATTCAAGCTGAGTGCATTAATTAGGATTAAAATTTAGACTGGAATAACATTTGTATTCTCATGTATTATTTTATATTATTACAATAATATATAATGAGGTTCAGTTAGCTTTACACAAAAAAAAGCTGGTAGAAACATCGTTCAAAGAGCTACTTTTACTTTCTTACTTTGAGTACACTTCAGAGCCTGTACTCTCGGGTCCTGTTGGCTGTGGCAGACTCCTGCCTCTATGGATCTGGTGCTTAGAGCCTGTTCTTGTGCTGCAATGATCAGAGCCTTTGTGCTGTCCTTTAAGGCAGCCTTTTCCAGCCACCAGTAGAACTTCTTGATGTCAGCCACTTCCTCTATCTGTCAATGGTGCATTCCACGCAGGGCCTTGGTTGTCCATGACAATTCCTCTTCCCGTTTGTTATGACTTTCTGTCTTCAGCTGCCCAAGACAATCTTAGAGCAGCTCATCTCAGGGGGCCATCTTCCTTCCAACCTTCTGGAGGTACTTAGCAGTGGCTCACCTATGGGCATCTTTATCATGGTTCCCATTGGCCTGTGGGATACACAGGTACTTGTAGCTCTCTGCATATCTTCTATTCTGCCTTCTGGCAACTCCACCCCTCCAGTCCAGATCACCTTCCTTTTCTTTGCCACCACTGAGCACACTTTTCCAGTCTGAATGATATCCAAATGTCCTTGCTGGAGATCCTGGTGATGATTTGTATTTTATTTTATGATTATGATAGACTGTATCTGCAGTGAAGACAACACAAACTCATTCCTGCATCAGTGTCACTGAAGCCACACTTCCATACTGAGTAGTATGGCATTAATCTCAGAAAGAAATAATGTTGCTGCAGTGAAGGCAGTACTCATATTGAATCAATAACAATGAGAAAGCATGAAATTTAAAGTGAGTGAACATTTTATCCCTGCTTAGTGTAACCATCATGATTGAATTATTGTCATAATAAGGTTAAAGGCAATCAAATGATTACTGTGTGCATGCAAATGTGATTACTGCTGTTAGCAAAATAAACTCAAAGACAGTATAGCAATAGAAATACAGCTTTAGAACAACTGTATAAATTATTCGGCTATTAACCTTGTGAGGGGTCATTTTTGTTTTTCATCAATGCAGTGTTTTACAGTGATAACTTAAAAATGGCTGCAGTAAAGTGTGTGAAGATTTGTGGATGTGTTTAACAACAAGACGTATAAAATGAAACTCTTGGCTTTACTGCAGCACTTTCATTTATGTTTTATGAAAGCAAAAAGATTTATGATGGATTTTGGGAGCATAAAATTGCTATTCATACAAAAAAAATACCCTCCAAACTATCCTATGGCAGTCCATTACAATCAAATGGGACACAGAGCTCCTCTTCCTTAAAAGTAGCTGCCCTTGAAGTGATGCCTATGAGAAACATTTTTTATTGTCACAATACACAAAACCTCTAGAATTGAAAAATGAGGTAGACTCCCTGCTATTTTCCACTGCTGCTTTGCATGGTGGTTTACCGTCCACCAAAGTATAGTAAGGACTTTTTAAATGACTTCTCTGATCTCTTGGCTGAAGTTATTCTAATTGTTGGGGATTTTAATATCCACATTTGTTGCCCCTAGAAACCTCTGGTGAGGAACTTTTTTAGATTTAGTGGACTTTTTAAATTTAATTCAGTCTGTGAATGGTCTCACTCAGGAATGTGGGCACACATTGGATCTTGTTTTGTCTAATGGGTCATCTGTTCTTAATTTGGAAATCGGTGATGCAGTGTTTTCAGACATTTGCCTATCTTAATTAGGGCCTGAGCACAACCTGTGCAAAGGCCCTATTGTATCTGCTTTTGATTATTCAGGCAAATTAATTGCTTTTTTGAGGGCCTAAACATGCTCAAAAACTCATTAAATTTTGCACACATCAGGTCTGGTGAAAATTTGCGTATTTTAATGGTTTCAGGTATGGCCCTTTCAAAATGGCTCTACAGCGCTGCCTTTAGTTCAGTTCCCACTGCTGTGTTTCATGTACATGTATGAAATTTGGTACACGTATGTAACGTGTCCAGACAAAAAAAATGACCACTGGGTCCAATGCCCTAAACCAAACAGGAAGTCCGCCATTTTGAATTAAATGGGCAATTTTAGTGATTTCCTGCCCTCACATTTTGTCTAAGTACTCCTAGGATTTGGATGGGACCAATTTCATATTTGATCAGTGTAATCTAATCTAAAAATTTTGATTGGCTCTCATTCACATATTTAAGGACGGGCAGCACGGTGGCGCAGTGGTTAGCACTGATGGCTCACAGTTAGCATAACATCTGGAAGGTCTGGGTTCGATTCCACCTTGGCCCAGCCCTCTCCCTCTCTCTGTGTGGAGTTTGCATGTTCTCCCCTTGCGTGGGTTTCCTCCCACATTTCAAAGACATGCACTTACTGGGGTTAGGTTAATTGGCTACACTAAATTGCCCACAGATGTGAATGTGAGTGTAAAAGATTGTTTGTCTCTCTGTTGGCCCTGCGACCTGTTCAAGGTGTACCCTGCCTCTCGCCCTATGATAGCTGGGATAGGCTCCAGCCCCCCTGCGACCCTGAACAGGATGAGCGGAAGTGGATGGATATTTAATGAAAGTCATGTTTTACAGCTCCAAGGTGGTTGAGCAGAACCATTTCAAATTTCACCAGGAAAGACTTAAGGTGTCAAAACTGTGAGTTTTCGCCAAAGGGCGTGACCCTGGCAGGAAGGCGAATTTCGATGTTACGTCATGAGGACAAAAATGGCAGTAACTCAAAGCCACATTGCACAAAAGTTGTCTGAATAAACATCAGAGATTGGTAATGGTTCAGTGCAAAAATTGTGAGTTTTCCTATAACCGCGCACCCTGGTTCACCATAAAACAAGCAGTCCTTGGTGGGTCCTTGATGAGGGTCTTGAAAAGCTCAAAAACTCATGAAATTAGGCACAGTACTGTCAGCATGTAAGCTTTCAGATTTAAATGCTGTGATTACCAAATACCAAATACCTAGAAATTTTCAAAATATCAGCCCCAAAGCTTCGGTTCATCTACATATCTGAAATTGTGCAGGCTCATGTAACACCCTAAACTGTGAAAAAGTCTCTTGGAGTCATACCCAACAGGAAGTCAGCCATTTTTGTCTTTTTACCTCCGCCAAGGAGGTTATGTTTTCAGTCACGTTGGTTTGTTTGTCTGTCTGTCTGTTTGTCAGCAGGATTACGCCAAAATTTATGAGCGTATTGCTCTGAAATTTTGTGGAGTGGTTGGAAATGACAAGAGGAAGAAGTGATTACATTTTGGCGGTGATCCGGATCACGATCTGGATCCAGGAATTTTTTTAAGGAT
>JASGAU010409026.1:5104-23374 GCA_030220045.1 Australoheros facetus | reverse complement strand
TTTCAAAATTGTTATAGTTTTTTTTAGTGTGTCTATAAGCCTGGCACTATCAGAGATCCTTGTTTTGTTGGTTAGTCCCCAATAAAAATTTTTGTGACCTTTCAGCAAAGAAACTGGGCGGTGGCACTGGAAGATTTGCCAACGCCACCTTAGTGCGGCTGTCAGAGTTTCTAAGTGTCGGGTATAAGAAAGGAGTGAGACCAGTGAAAGACTGGAGGACCTCTACTAATGTGGAAATTGACCTCATGGTATACTCTATCCTTAATGTGGTGAGTTGTGCTGCCAACAGAGAGAAGTTCTTATCTACTGTATAATCATATGTGCCATGTGTTGTAATTATGCATACGTCAGCACACACAAATATAAATTTGATGTGTAAAACTTTAAATGGACCCTAATTATTGCTGTAGCGTGGTTGGATTAGCTCACTATGGGGCAAAAAAAAAAAAAATTATAACCTGTGCTAATTTAATATTTATTCTGTTTTTCCTGATGGCCTCTGATTTCTCTGTTCTGTATTCTGTTAAAGGATGAAAAGAATCAGGTTTTAACAACTTATGTCTGGTACAGACAGGTAAGAAAAATGAAACATCATAATCTACACTGTTTGATTATTTTATTTCTAATTGCATCATTCATTTATCAGATATTTTATCCACTTGACATGGCAAAGATGTGGTCACTGAACAAGTATTCACACTTATGCTATTTTTTACAACAATTTATTTTAGCTGTGATTAATATTTTCTCTTTAAAACCATTATATGTTCTCATGGGAGTGTGTAAGCGCCATAAACATAGAAAAACTCACCAAATGAATAAATCAATAAACATTCCATTAAAATCACCAAAATATTATCTGTAAATTTAGACATGTTAGATAAAATATGTTTGTTTGAACTTCTGTATTTGTTGTTCTTTGTATGAACCCCCTTTGTGTTGATACAAAGTGAGATTCAGTCCATATTTTCTGACGTAGTACATTTAAAAAGAAAAATCTTTATATGCTGTTTGGTTCTTTCTGCACTCCTGAATATTTTAGTCATGGAAAGATGAGTTCCTGGTGTGGAATTCTGAGGAGTTTGATGACGTCAAACAAATTTCCATACCCACAGCAAACGTTTGGGTTCCTGACATCCTCATCAACGAGTTGTAAGATCGTGCTGTTTATATTAATTATAATACGCTGACTGCAGCATTTCTGTCGCGCTGAGCAACATTGTCACGGTTATTTCTGTCTGTAACCTGCAGTGTAGATGTGGGGAAGTCTCCAGACATTCCTTATGTTTATGTCACAAATGATGGATTTGTACGCAACTACAAGCCCATCCAGGTTGTCACAGCCTGCACTCTCAATATCTACAACTTCCCATTTGATGTGCAAAACTGCAGCCTCACCTTCCAAAGCTGGCTCCATACCAGTAAGATTCATTCCACTCAGTTATCAGTTCATTTCAAGCTTTAATGCACTATTATGAACTCATCATTAGAAAACTGTAGTAATTTTGTTTTTCTACATGAATTTTTATTATATGACATGCAAGGGTATAAGATTTCTAACAAGCCAGATGTGTGCATTTTATATTAGAAGTAATTATGGATGCTTTAACAAATAATGCAATGAACAGGTCATATTTATCAATGAAGTGCATGCAAAGTGAACTAAACAGAAAAAATAAATGCGATCGATGCCTTTGAAGCAGCACCACTTCTTGTAAGTCTTGAGTAGAATAACTGCCCTGTTTGATGCATCCATCAGCTCTCTCCTACTGCGAGAGAGCAGAGAGGCAGGTGAAGGATGACATGTTGCCATGGCTGTTTCATGCTGCTCCCAATATTGTCTTCGATTTGTAGTTAATGACATCAACATCACCCTGATGAGAAACCCCGAGGATCTCAGTAAGGACAAGAGTGTCTTCATGAACCAAGGAGAGTGGGAGCTACTTCATGTACTATCCAAATACAAGAACTTCAGTGTGGACAACAAAGAGTATTATGCTGAAATGAAATTCCATGTGAGTGTAAAGATTTACTAACTTGTATGCAGGATAAATATATAAACAGTATATAAATGACAATTATCCTGTTTAAATGATCTATTTTAAATCAATCAAAATGTGATCGAAGCACGGAGTTTAATTCAAGGGGTTTAACAGACGTATTGAATTAATTGTTGAGGAATAATACAGATAATTTTATAGAATTTTTATACAATCCCCCATTTTCAGAGGCTCAAAAGTAATTGGACAAAAATAATTTTTTTAATACTTGAATCTAGAACCCACGAACATCACTCAATATTGTGTTTTCTCCCATGATATTCTCTGCTAGGTCTTTACTGGAGCCACCCGCAGGCGCTGCTTGTTTGTGGGTGTTCCTGCATTAAGTTTTACATTTAATGACTGAAAAGCATACACTGTTGAGCTGATATCATGTGAAGAATATCCCCTTTTTCTGCCTTGAGAAGCTCTTGGGTGGCTTTTGCAGTATGCTTTGGGTCATTAGTCATTGAGGCCGTGCAGTCCGACTTGCAGCATTTAGCTGAATCTGAGCAGAGAGCATAACTCTGTACACTTCAGACTTCATCCTGATACGTATATCAGCAGTCACATCATCAATAAGCACTAGTGACCTGCTTCCATTGGAAGATGTGTGTGCTCACCCCATAACATTGCCTCCACCATGTTTGACAGATTACATGAGCTTTTCCTTTTTTTTTTTTTCTCCAGCTACCAAATGCAAAATCAACACTCGGGATCAACTCAAGATGTTCTAGCTGCTTAATTTGTGGGACAGGCGTCACCATCAAACTGTGTCAATCCAATTATTTTTTTAACCTCAGAATGGGGGACTATGGATAAAAATGGTTGCAGTTCCAAACAGTAAATGGAATACTTTTGTTAAACCCGATTAAAGGGGTTTCTTGAGTGTTTCATGTAAAATCCACTGTGGTGGCATAGAGAGGTCAAATTACAAAAATTGTATCATTGTCCAAATATTTTTGGGCTTGACTGTATAGTCGTCATCATGCTTGATCTGACATTGGAAAATCTGCTCAAAATGATTTATAGTGGAAGTGGAAAAGTCTTTTTTTTTAAATGTTTTGCCTTGAGTGTGTTTTTCCTGGACCTTATCTGGCTGCCTGTGGTACAACTGCTCAAAAATCCATGCCCAGCTGGTAAAACTGTTGATAAAACCGCTTCTACCAACAACACACAATAAGCATGTCATCTGTTCCCCAGATTCCCAGAAAAGCAACGCTAAACATGTTTCATAGCTCACAATTTAACTTGACTCGAAACTAAATCTCCCAGGTGGTGATCCGGCGGCGGCCATTATTCTACACCGTGAACCTGCTGCTGCCCAGCATCTTCTTAATGGTGATGGACATCGTGGGTTTCTATCTGCCACCAGACAGTGGAGAGAGAGTTTCATTCAAGATCACTTTGCTGCTGGGCTACTCTGTCTTCCTCATCATCGTATCTGACACTCTGCCTGCCACTGCCATAGGAACCCCGCTAATTGGTGACTGGAATCAATTATGCTCACCAGCAGTTTGTATTCAAAGCAGCATCGCTGCAAGTGATGTCAAGATATTGGTTTAAAATGTTTTGAAGACAGCCTCACTTTTCTTTAAATGTATAGGTAAACAAAAAAAAGGAGGAAAAGGTTGGTAAAATATGATTTTGGGAGAGGTGAAAACACTATTAGTTTGTAGTAAAGCAGGCACTGACAGACGGGTGAGGGTAAAACATGACCTGACAGTGGGGACTATCCCAGCACACATTGGGTGTAAGGCAATCAATGTCCTTGAGAAGTGTTCTCAAAAAGGTAGCTCATGGACAGATGCTACCATTTACCATTTATATACTGCAACTCAAGCTCCAGAGACTACCATGACCTGGATGACTGAGAATCTACACAGACATATACTGCAACTTCTTATCTTGCCTGTCTTGTAGGAGTGTACTTCGTGGTCTGCATGGCCCTCCTGGTAATCAGCCTAACAGAAACTGTGCTGATTGTACGTCTGGTCCACAAGCAGGACCTGCAGCCCCCCGTGCCCCACTGGCTGAAGTACCTGGTGTTGGAAAGAGCTCCAGTCCTTTTCTGCATCCACAAAAAGCACCGCTTGTGTTCCAGACTGTCCTCCCAGTCCTCTGACATGGAGAACTACAAGGAAAACAGCTATGGGACAGGTACGTGCAGATGAGCACACGCACTGCAGTTAATATCATTTATCATCTTAAATCTTATAAGGCAGAAAGAAAGGAAAAATCCCCCAAATGCCTTTAAGCTTTAGACCACCACTGTAAATTCTACTCTAATGAAAAACTGCAAAACTCCAATTAAACCCTGCAGCCCCGTGCTCACTCCACCACACCTGCGAGATCGGCCGAAAGCTCAGCCAGCACGAGAGAGAAGGTGGGCTGCTCGGACTGCACTTGACTCCATCCAAGGAGAACGCCCCGCCTCTCATGGACAACATCCTGCAAGAGGTGACAACGATACGTCACTTCCTAGAGAAGAGGGACAAGTGTCGTGAAATTGCCAAGGAGTGGCTCCAGGTTGGCTACGTGCTGGACGTGCTGCTCTTCAGAGTCTACTTGGTGGCCGTGGTGGCCTACAGCATCACCCTGGGCACCCTGTGGTCTGTTTGGCAGGTCGCCTGAGTTACACCACTGTACTGCTGTGGGCACAAGCCTGAAAGTGTGAAACCAAGAATGCCAGAGTTAGTGGGTCTGTGCCACATGTAGCTCATACATACATTAAGGCACTCGCACAGCAGCTGGATATGAAACAATACAAATAGTCCCACACATGTGTAAATGCAACTATTATCCATCATTATGTGGGATTACAAAGGATGACAGTAGTAGCAAAAGACTGAGATTTGAAAGATGAATATACATGAAAATATGGAATAAAATACAAAAAAAAGTTGGTAGTGGTGACAAGTGCAGGATATGTTAACATTAGGTTTGGTGTTGCAGTTGCTGCAGCGTAAAACATTAATTCAAATAGTCCACAGATGTTTCAGTAGGTTATAGGTGTGGAAGATTTATGCGAATAAAGTGCTTAAAGTGCTTAAATTGTTATGTAACTACAGGTCCAAATATTCAGCATGTGTCTTATTTGTACATGAATTATTAAATAAGGAATTTACATTAGTTGCAATTTATTGATTGCTTTGCATATGAGATTTTAATGTGGTGGTTCTAAAGGTTCATATTGTTTATTTAGTTGTGGAAGCATAATTTCTTGGAGACTTACACTGTTATCTATTTTTTATGCTTCAAAGAATATCATACATGCAAAATCTATTGACTTTTTTATTTCATAATTTATGGTGTTTCTGTGCCAACAAAAGATGGTATATAATCACATAGAGTGAAAAAACATTGTCTATATAATCATATATGGAAAAAAAGTATAATATTCATTTATAACCGGTTATTCATCAAGTAAAAGACTTCTACAATATTCATATTTGCTTTTTACAGAAGTCCATGTGTGCCATAATATTACATAGAAAACACTAGTCAAATGAAAAATAAAATTCATGTAAAGCATGTGATAAAATTTGTGTTTATAAAAATTTTTATTTGAACATTTATGTAATGGTGTGTAAAATGTACTGCAGACACAATATCAATATGAAATGAAAGAAAGTTCTATGTGTTTTGGTCTTTGGAAGCTGCATTTTTTCCCCACTTTACTAAAAATGTGACACACACACACACACACACACACACACACACACACACACACACCTGAATGTGTAACATGTGACACGTGGATTTCTTATCCCCAGAATGTGGCTGCAGTCCACCACAGCAGCCAGAGGATGGCACCATGTACAATAACATCAGTTTCCCTCAGTAGCAGTGAGTCACTGAAGGTCTGATGTGCATATTATCATGGCCTGCATAGATGCTTCTTATCAGCTTTAATGCACCCAGAGCATTTTTAGAGTCAGGGTAGAGAGGAAATACACCTGCGATATTTAATTCCACTGTGTCGTCTTGTTCTCTGCTATAATTAAATGATTACTTAAGTTATACTAAATGCATTTTGTGGATTTTCATTTTCTTGTTCTACCATTTGGACAGTGTCATGTTAAAGGTTAATTAAATCAGTTTACATGACCTATCAATCTGTTCAACTTGCAGCCCTTTGTGTGAGATACAATGCAAATGAGATGGATGGCATTATTTGAGGTCTCCTCCCAAGTCCCCCTCAAAATTTCAGGCTAAATGCAAACGGATCATTTTAAAGTATAACTCTCAATGTCCACATTGTCCACTCACACCCGTCTCATTTAAATGTTTCATACATAGAGTAATGTGCAAAAGTCTTTGGCTGCCCCTCATTTCTTTATATTTTGCTCGGAAAAGGGGAAAATAGGTGCAGCAGTTCATTGAAACGCTCAAACATACATGAAAATACAGTACATAAGGGAAAAACAGGGTTTGTGCCATTTGAATGCTTGAAAGTCAATATTTGATATGATCATCTTTTTTCTTCAACACAGCCTGAACTCTCTGGGAAAGCTTTCCTCTCATTTCTTTAAGCAGTCTTCAGGAATAGTTCTGCAGGCTTCTCGAAGGACGTTCAAAGCTCTTCTTTGGATGTTGTCTGCCTTTTTGTTCCCTGCTCTGTCATGATGATCCCACACTGCTTCACTAACACTGAGGTCCGGGCTCTGGGGAGGCCAGTCCATGATTAATAATGTGCCATTGTGTGTTTTTCTATCCTGGTATACATTTACTGCACTGGCAGTGTGTTTGGGATCACTGTCATGCTGAAAAATGAAGCTGTTGCCAATCCGACACTTTCCAGATGGCATTGCATGCTGGATCAAAATCTGACAGCTCTTTTCTGCATATATAATTTCAAATTTGGTAAGATCATCAAAACCATGACAGAGCCTCCACTGTGTTTTAAGGACGGCTGTGGCCAGTCACTGTCACGACTCCATTATTGCTAATTATTTTCAATCCAGTTGTGTAATTTGGCATACCTCATGGCCAGGTTAGCCGTGTCTTTCTGCCCCCCCGTTCCCCTTCCTTAACCCTTTCATGCATAGTCATCACTACAGCGGACGGCTGGATTTTTATTCTATTTGCTAAGTACATGGCTTTCAGACACTGTCCATCTGCTGTAGATTTTTTAGCCTGTCGCTTCTTCTTTTGCCCTCCACTTTGCATATTTTCCTCAGTTTCTTTTAAAGTGCAGTGATATATCAAGGTTTCAGCTAATAGCTCTCTTGGAAACACATTGCCAGTGGATAAGTACTATTTTATGCCTGTCAGACTGTGTTATTATCGGCAGTTTTTATCAAGGAGGAGGAACAAATTTTGTGTTTTTGTGGCGGGGGTGCTAAATTGGTTCTTTGCTAAGTTGTCTTTTATGTGTAGACACAACACTGGTCCATCCCTCAGTTACTGTAGGTGCCTTTGTTTTGTTTTTTTTTAAATAAATGTTTGAATGATTCACAGGCCAGTGTGAATCATTCATTTTCACAGGACTGAAAATGAGTGAAAAAGCAGCCAATGTCCAAAGAAAAACTTTGAAAGCCCTTCAAAAAGCCTAAAAAGATCACAAGAAAGTTCGCCTCCTTGGAAACAAACTATAAGGAAATGAGGGAGAAGTGACTTGCAGAGTACGGATATAATTATTTTTCTTTTTAACATTTTTTTTTTTCTTCATTTGGGGTAGGTGTGCCAGCCAAAGATCTGAAAGATGTCACATTTTCTCCTAAATTAGCTTCCTCTTAAATAATTTCACTCACAAACAAACAAACAAACAAACAAACAAACAAACAAACAAACAAACAAACAAACAAACAAACAAACAAACGTGACTTGAGGCATAGCTACTGTAGGGATCCTCTACTATACTATCAAGTCCAGTTAGATGGATGCCATATATTTTGTTCTGCCTTTTTTGTTTCTCTTGCCCCTGCACCACCACCAAACAAGAAACTGGAAGATCATCACTCTAGTAGTACAAGCTAGCAAATTAAAGAATCCACTCTTTAGATATGGGGGGGTCAAAGATCAGCGCTCAAACCTGATGCTGTAAAACAAAGACCCGACACAACCCATTCACCAGCCCTGCCCTTTCCTCTCCTGTGCTCCAAAATAACATGAAAGTCACATCAAAGTCCAACAAATCTGCTCAAAGTTTTTACCCTCATTTCCCGTTTTTCCTCTCTACCCAAATCGAAAACGGAGAAAGAAAGAGAAACACACAGATCTGCGGTGTGTTTTGGGTGTAATACTTTGAAGTGTTCTGCATAAGCGAACAGGGAAACTGGAGAGCTGCCTCATTAGTTTCCAATGCGCTGACGTCAAGATCTGATCTTGTGTGCCAGAGAGAGGAAATGAGCAAATATAGGAGGATTATTGGGGAAATATTGGAGACACTTTTGATGTGATACTGTATTTATTTGTTGGACACACAGTCTGGCTTGTCTTTTCTAGTTTTATTGGGTATAAAATTCTGGGAACCACACAGAACCGACAATGAATGTTGATCACCACAGACACCAGGAACTATGACATTAACTGCAAATCCCAAATTTCCAAAATACACTCCATATGTTATGCAGTAATGCACACACAAGCAGGATGATTATACTGTTGTCAGAACACCTCATTGTTTGTACATTTAATTGCTGCCTGTGGCAGTGAAAGGACAGTTAGGGAGATGTCTTTTGTTTTTTTTCCCCCCATCCTGGCTCAGTGATGTGAATGCAACATTTGAGCCTCACCAGCACTGAGGATAAAATTTCAAAGCTTTCTGCAAGTGCCATGGTACAGAAAAGACCCTTAAATCCGTGAACTCAACGGATTTTCTTCTTGGGAAACAAATTTTCTCAGCAAATGTTCTACAATCCACTGACCCAATGCTGACTTTTGTTTGGAAAGGGTAGCATCTGGAGATTTAGTCTGATGATGGCGCTAGAAAAAAGATGAGGTCACAGTCTGCATGAATCATCTTCTGAGAACAATTAATGTTCATACCAAAAAAAAAAGAAGTCAAAATTGCACCAGTGGAGACAAATCAATCCTGCAGTGTCACCGATGAGGTTTATAATACTGTTTCATTTAAGGGTGAAGCAAAATGATGATTAATAATGAGTTTTCTTTTTCGCTTTAGTGTAATCCTCACATCGGGGAACGTCATTCTCACCACACCAGGCGCAACTCCTGTCACCGAAGAACAGGAAACTGAGGCTACAATTCACACAGACTCACCAAAATTGGACAATAGAATGGCTTCCACATTCATTAGATCTCAGTCCAGTAGAGCACCTTGGGAATGTAGTCAAAGGGAAATGATGAGCTGACAAATCTGCAGAAACTGTGTGATGCTGTCATGTCAATATGGAGCAAAATCTCTGAGCAACGTTTCAAGCACCTCGTTGAATCTGTGCCATGAAGAATTTCTGAAGACAAACGGGGTCCAAACCTTGTACTACTGTAGCAAGGTCTAACAAATGAAATGGTGAGCTTGTGTGTAAGACTGAGAGTAATTATTTCTATTTGTTTCAACTACTGTAGACCTCTTCTGAGAACATGTGTTTATATTTGCTTTCAGTTGAAGAGCACTGTCTCTGCTGCCACTGACAGCGTGTGGCTGGCCTTGTTCTTTCATATATATTTGAAAAAGGTTTGAAGTAATTTCACTGAAAACACTAAAGCAATGCTGGACAGTACCAAGGAAAATAAGAGATCACGAGTTCTGACGCACAAAAATACAAACTGTTTTGATGAGTTGTGAGATTCAGATGGGCATCAACACAATAACAAATACTCAAGATTGCCAAAAGCATTCACTCGTCTGCCTTCACACTCATATGAACTTGAGTAACATCCCATTCTTAATCCATAGATTTAATATGATGTCAGCCCACCCTTTGCCGCTATAACAGCGTCAACTCTTCTGGGAAGGCTTTCCACAGGTTTATGAGTGTTTATGGGAATTTCTGACCATTCTTCCAGAAGCACATCTGTGCGGTCAGACACTGATGTTGGAGAGAAGTTCTGGCTCACAGTCTCTGCTCTAATCCATCACAAAGATGTTCTTTTGGGTTGAGGTCAGGACTCTGTGCAGGCCAGTCAAGTTCTTCCACATTAAACTCACTCATCCATGTCTTTATGGAGCTGCTTTGTGCACTGGTGTGCAGTCATGTTGGAACAGGAAGGGGCCATCCCCAAACTGTTACCACAAAGTTGGGATCATCAAATTGTCCCAAATGTTGGATTAAGAGTTCCTTTCACTGGAACTAAGGGACCGAGCCCAAATCCTGAAAAACACCCCCACACCATAATCTCCCCTCCACCAAACTTTACACTTGGCACAATACAGTCAGACAGGTACCGTCCTCCTGGCAACCACCAAACCCAGACTCAGAATCAGATTACTAGAGAGAGAAGCGTGATTTGTCACTCCAGAGAACACGTCTCCACTGCTCTAGAGTCCAGTGGCTTCACTGCATCTGATGCTTTGCATTGAGCTTGGTGATGTAAGGCTTGGATGCAGCTGCTCGGCTATGGAAACCCATTTCATGAAGCTCTCTACGCACTGTTGTTGAGCTAATCTGAAGGCCACATGAAGTTTGGAGGTCTGTAGCGACTGACTCTGCAGATAGTTGGCGACCTCTCCCTACTATGACCCTCAGCATCCGCTGAGATTCTACTGCTGTGACTTTTTGTGGTCTACCACTTTGTGGATGAGTTGCTGTCATTCCCAATCATTTCCACTTGGTTATAATCCCAGTAACAGCTGACAGGTGGAATCCTATCACGGTACCATGCTGGAGTTCACTGAGCTCCTGAGCGCGACCCATTCTTTGACACATGTTTGTAGAAGCAGTCTGCATGCCTAGGTGCTTGGTTTGATATACCTGTGGCCATGGAAGTGACTGGAACACCTGGATTTAATGATTTAGGTGGGTGAGTTAAGACTTCTGGCATTATAGTGTATTTTTAGGATTGAATTATGCATTGAAACAATAGCAGTGTGTACAAAATTATTGAGAAAGGCTAATGTGGGTGGGGGAAATGCTTTAGTGATTTGAGAACTACATGAAGAGCAGTGAGAATGTCGTTCCTCGTGTGAGAATTGCACTGAATTGAATGGAAAAAAAAAACCCCAAACTGTAACTAAAGCTCCTCTGATGTTTGTTTTCAACTTAAGTGTGTTGCTAGCCTTACTCTTTCCTTCATATTTGAAAACAGTTTAAAAGTAATTTGATTGAAAACACTAATGCAGTGCTGCATAGTCTTAAGGAAAGAATCTGTGGCTCTGACTGACACAAGTACAACCTGTTATGATGAGCTGACAAATTCAGATGAGAAATGCATCAACACAATGACAAAAATGTCTTCAGTAGCGAAGTATGCGTAGAAACAAGAGCAGTGTTTACAAATCCAAGGAGAAATGCTAAAATGCGTGGGGAGATGCTCCTGATGTGAGAACTGCACAGTGTATTCATAGACTGATTTTCTCTTTCTACTTTTCTCTAAAGTCAGAGATTAAGCACACAGACGGTTTCTTCAGCTTCACCATGTTTCTACTAACTTTGCTTTTGGGGCTGTATTTAGTAACACGCTGGAACAATTATCCAATACCTGCTGTAGATGAAAATATTTGAAAATCATATAACGATACCGGCAATAAACATCAACAACCTGCCACAAAAAGATCCAGCTGAACCCCGTTCAGGGTCGTCTGTCTTCATGCAAAATCGGAACATTTTCTGTCTTGCTTCGTTTCCTCTCTAATGACAATCATGCCCGTGTGACAACACAGGTGCACAGATAAACATGCCGCTGCATATCTAATGATAGCATTTATGACCTCTGTGGCATTAGCGACTGAACAGACAAAAGACTGTCAGGCTTGAAGTGGCGCAGCAGTTTACCGTCAGTACATTATGAGTGAGGACCGGTGGCAAATAGCCAGATGCTGAGTGCAAAGCCAGACGACTGAATGCACTCCAACTATGAGCGTTTGTTGAAAAATACAGCAGACTCACAGAGGGGTGGCATTTAGTCAGATACTTTGAAACTGTTATAGATAATGACTCCAGAGAGTTAATGTGGTTAGTTGAAGTTTTAAGGATGTTTTGCTGCTTTCAAACATGACTCTGCCCACAATATTACAAAGTAAAGAAAGACTGGAACCAATCTTGGTAATAAATTAGTACAAATAAGCTCTCTCTCCCCAGTTTAAATACTAGTTATATAATGGCTATGAATTTATGGAGGTAGTATTATTGATACATAATGATTTTATTTACCTGCAGTATAATATTTATTTTTCCTTGAGAGATGTAATGCATTGCTCTTTCCTTTAATGCGTTTAGTTTTTAGGGCAATACTGAGTGTGGAAATACTGCCCAGCTACTCTGACAAATGCCTGCATGTATTCCTGTCAGGCTTCTTCCAGCTTTTGCCAAAGTTTGGGCACCTTTATATAATAATCATACAAACAGGGAGTCTTTGTTCTTCCCACAGCAGGAATTCTGTTACTGTAAATAATCCAGAAGAAGATATATTGGTGAGAAAAAAAAAGCCCCCATTTAGTACACTTTAGTATCACCAATAGTTCATTTTGTCACATGTTACTTACCTGACATGGTACAGGTGACTGCATGCAGTTTTGCCAGCCAAATTTACCTGTTGTACCTTTCTGTTTAGATCAAACTGGCACCAGATAAACTGCAAAAAAGAAAGTGATTTAGAAAATTCTGCAACCGTTCTGTAAGTGCTGTTAATGTAAAAACATTGTTTGGCATGAGCCGATCACCATCATTCTTTGAAATCCATTTGGTGTATTACAGCTGATTGTACACAGGAACACTAGAAACTGTCTATTTTTAAGGTAATCACAATGAAAAAGGATCGACAAAAATGTGATTTTTTTCTATATACACATGTTTACACAGATGGTGAAATAGAGTAAAATAATTGTAACAAAAGCTGCGTTTTCCTTCTTTGCGGGAGTGAATATCTCATGAGAGACGTGATCAGCTGAAATTCGCTTAGAGTATCAAAATGGTGTCTCCCTAATCTAACAACTACTTTGTTGATAAGGATAAATACTTCCTTAAATTATGCAAGATGTGAAATAATAATAGTTACATTTTTAAGAACATAGTGATACCATTGATATTACTCAAAAATTTACCTTTACAGATGTGAAATCAGGACAATTCAGGATTTTAGTGGAATACTAAGGCCCACCACCATCCATACTTACACTGAAATTCATAAATACCATTGCATTCACTATAGTTGTTGGCAGGGGTGAAAGTAGTTTTAAATTCTTGCCGGTACTATCACACACACACACACACACACACACACACGTACGTATGTATGTATGTGTGTGTGTATATATATATATATATATGTGTGTGATGTTATTGTACAGCACTTTGGTCAGCCCTGTTGTTTTTTTAAAAGTGCTTTATAAATAAAGTGGTATGGTATGGTATATATATACATATATATTAGAATAAGTTGACAATGTGGAATATATTTTTGTTGTTAAGGAACTGAGATGTTTGCACACAATGCACACCTAACCCAATTGATGACCACCTCCATGCATTCTGCCTCTCTCCACCAATACATAACTTCTGGACAGAAATAACCACCAAACTTCCACAAACCTCAATCTTCTGTGTTTTGGAGCTGAATGCGCTCTCATGTAGCGTAAATGAAATCTCTGGTCATAAGCAATGTTTTTAAGCTGTGTGGTGTTGTTGAAATTTAGCAGAATAACATGAAACACAATTAGTTAATCTCTATTTGCTTTTAATTGAGAGAGTTTGTAACAAGCAGACCGACATTAAACGTAGCGGTGAACGTTTTAACCTGTTAACCGGCCGAACCAAAATCACCTGAAAAAAACTCAGACCTCTAGTTATTATTGGCTCTTGAAAACCCATGTCGTTGCCCGTTAACTGGCCGTGTCCCGTCCTCCGGGATGTAGTGCATTTTATATGAAAGGCCTGACCCTCCCATTTTGATTGACACCTCATTCGGCCAATCATATTAAGAAATGGGTTTTCCAGAGCCAATAATAACCAGGGGGTGTCACATAGCCTTTCGGTTGATTTTGGTGCAGCCAATTACATGATTGGCCGAACGAGGTGTCAATCAAAATAGGAGGGTCTAGCCTGCCATATAAATTGCACTACATCCGTTCCGCTTACGGGACGTGGCTGTCCTCGATCTATGAGGAGAGAGAAGGTAGAGATTTGAGGCTCCAGCATAGCACGAACAGTTCAGAAACAATTTGAAATGAGAAAAAAAGCAATTTATTAACTGATTACATCGTGTTTTAGACTGATTATTGCTAGCGGATTTATTCTGACCCAACGTGCAGCCGTGACCGGTTCTAAATGATGGCTTTACAGCAGACAGCCGCTCCAACTTTTGCCGGTACTGCGTACTGGCGCAGAATCTTTTAGTGGTACGCAGTACCGGACCGTACCGGCTTACTTTCACCCCTGGTTGTTGGTACTGACATCACAATGACCAGCTATAATATACTGCATGTTGCAAAACCAGCAGAAAATGATGAATGTCTATGGATGGTCCTTTGTGGAAGTCAGGGTCCTGGGCAAACGACCCCCAGTTCAACCCCAGGAGGAGACAAACATGTGGCACAGCCCCTTGTGAATAAGAGAACAGCTGAAAGTAGCTTTGTTTTCAGAGCATAATGGGAGCTGTTTCAAAAGCAATAAAGTCTGGCTTATAATGTGGACAAAAATTATTACTAGTCTGATTACTATTACTAGTCTCCTTTATGACAATTGTAAAACTACGTTGATACTGTGTAACAATAAGCATCTGTCTTGCAAAGGTACCCTAAGTGCATTTCAGCCATGATCACAAAACTACACTTTATCAGGTACACCTGTTCAGTTGCTCATTAGGGTTTACCCTTCACTGGAGAATCCCTCAGTTCTCTGGGCAAAAATGCCTCATTGATGTCAGAGGAGAACAGCCAGACTGCTTTTAGCTATTAGGAAGGTAACGGTAACTCAAATAACTACGTGTTACAACCACAGGTATCCAGAAGAGCATCTCTGAATGCACAACATGTTGAACCTTGAAGCAGATGGGTTACAGCAGCACACCGGGTGCCACTCCTGTCGGCTAAGAACAGGATACTGAGGCTACAATTCACACGGGCTCACCAAAATGGGGCAACAGGTGATTGAAGAAATGGTCATCGTGCCATGTATCAGTGGTTCAGGCTGCCGCTGGTGTGGGATGTGTATATATATATATATATATATAGTCATATTTTGGACCAAGTGAGTATTATTTAAATACCACAGCCTACCTCAGTACTGTCCATCCCTTCATGACCACAATGTACCCATCTTCTGATGACTGCTTCTACCCCACAACGCTCAACACATCTCAAACTGGTTCTTTGAATGTGACGGTTTTCCTGAAATTAGTTCACTGCACTCCAAATGGCCTCCACAGTCACCAGATCTCAACCGAGCAGAGCACCTTTGGGATGTGGCGGAACAGGAAATCATCACGGATTTGAAGACAAAAAATCTGCAGCAACTGCGTGACGCTCACCATGAACCAAAAGCTCTGAGGAACGTTTCCAGCACCTTGTTGAATCTGTGCCACAGAGCATTAAGGCAGTTCTGGAGGAAACAGGGGGTCCAACCCAGTACTAGCAAAGTAAAAGTAATGAAGCAGTCATATTTGTAGTGTGTAATTAACAATGATGTAGTGGTAATATTACTGCATAATGTTAAAAAAAAAAAAATCAATAATGCTGTTGGACTGCGACAGTCTGCAACAAATAAAATTCAGAAAACAAACTGTGAGCCAGAAAGAGGGCTAAGACAGACAACATGAAGACCATTTTTTATTTTTTTTTTCTAACTGCAGTTTGAAAGGATACAACTGAACATTGTAATCTGATTTCTGTTATGAGACTCATAAATAAAATGACAAAAAAATGTCACTACAAAAAAAACCCCAATCTACTGTTAGTAGGATGTAAAAAAAAAAAAGAAATAAGAAATATTCTTTATATTTTCACTATCAAAGGCACAACATTGACTTTATCGACAACATGGAGAAGAAAACCTGCAGCATAATTCTTTTATTTTTCCTTTTTATTTTTTTTCACACTCCATCAGAGAACACTGAAATGTTACAAAGAGATGTGTCTGATTCTACATGGAAAGAAACAAAAAAAGAACAACCTCTATATCAACAGACAGTGGCTATAGATTGGTGGCACAGCTCAACAGGAAACGTACTGCCACAGAAAGAAATAGCACGTTGTCGCTGGAAAAGACAAAGGACCTTTGCAAAGCTCTAATGCCAATTTCAAAAAAAAAAAAAAAATTAAAGAACTGACAACAATAAGAGAACAAAATAAAGAAAATAAACAATAATAATTGGGCACCTTCTAAGATTAGGCTAAGATTAGGTGCTGAGGTAGACAAAAACTATAACCATTCAAATCATAATAAAAACACTATTTTCTTAATATAGAGCAACTTGACTGGCACTTGTGCTGTCACAACAATGGAGGAAAGAAGTAGCACAGACAAGCCAGGGAACGACAGAGAGAGAGAGAGAGAGAGAAAAGCTTTGTTACATAAAAAGCTTTGTTATGCTTGGTCCGACAGGGCAATTGGTCCTCAGTGCTAATATAAAAAAATACAATGTCTTGGTGCTTTGTTACTCAAACAAGTTAAGTCTAGACCTCGATGACACATGCATTGCAACACTGCATGAAATGGCTACTTTGTTCTAGAAACACCACACCAAAACACAGAGTGCCAGCTCCAGGGATGCCATGATTCCTCTCTGACGAGTTCAACATCCCCTCTTAAACGCATCTCGTAGAAAAGAAAAAAAAAACTACTTAAAAACAAAAATGAAAAAAAAACTGAAGCAACAGAAGGGGAATAACCCTAGTGCTAACCTACCCAAACGGAGGTTTCCTTATTTCTTATTTTTTCCAGAACAATATAATGTTCTGCTCAGCAAACCTGTTGCTGACAAAAAGAGAAAATTAGAAATCTGCAGTGGAGACGCAGACTCGGGCTGCAATTTGCCCGCAAGAAAACAAAAACAAAAGTAAATCACAAAGCAGATTTTTGTCCCAAACGCCTGTCTTAGTTTTACCACTGCACCACAAAATTCAGTAAATTTTCCTCATGCTTTGTTTTGTGCTGCTAAATAAATGCTTCTGGGTGCCAATCACAGAGTAGAGCCAAAGAACAGAAGCAGATGCACAATCCTAGTTGCTGTTTCAATAGCATTAAGGGTTTATTGCGGTCCTTGAAAAAGAAGCCCTGCTCTACTCAGGATTAAAAAGGAAAAAAGAAAAAAGAAATAAAGAAAACCAGGCCATTTTCGAGCGTCATGACATCCCTAGGGCGCTGGAGACACCATTTTTATTTTCTTCTGAAAATACAGAAACTAAGCAGATATAGATGGATATTTTTGTTGAACAATTTCCATTTTTAGGCACAAAGATAGTACAGAAACATCGGAGAAACACTGAGGGAAGAACTATATCAATGCCAATGTATATATATATTTTTTCCCACAGAAAAAAGTGGCATAGAATATCATTTTTATTTTGTATCTGATCTGTTTAGTGCATTTTTCCACTAACACGCACGCACGCACACACACAGTTACACACTCTTTCATGCACTCTTTCACCTGCACAAGAAAGTAGAAAACATTCAGAGGACGATGATAGGAATAATGTGACTGAACAGGTCTTGCATTGTGGTGTTCAGACTGAACCGTGACTGCTTATATTATAGTGGGTGGATATTATGCGAGGGTGAAAAAAAAGCTCCCTCAAATCACAGTGTTAGAGAATAAAATGGCAAGACACCACGGGACATGCCATCCCTTCTTTTTTTTTCTTTCCTTTTTTTCAAGTACAAAAACAAAAAAAACAAAAAACACGTCGACAGTCAAGTTTGATTGAAAAATCGTGAATGACGAGTACTAATTGGTCGGTTTGGCAGCGTCCCCTGCCGTCCCGTATATATCATCTTTTTTTCTTTTCTTTTTTCTGAACTTTGTCACATACACACACACACACACACTCGTAAAATTTGTGGCGGATAGATTTAGTCCTTCACCTACAATGCAATTGACATCCAGAAAGCAACACTTATTACAATATGTTCACACACGTTTTTTTTGTTTTTGTTTAACAATATCAAAG